>VDFB02007954.1:0-56752 GCA_007258455.2 Sequoia sempervirens | reverse complement strand
GGGGAAAAATGTATAGGAGCGGATTTTCACCCCTTTTGCAAATTCTCCTTTCACACTCTCTAATTTAGAAAAATAAAACACGAATAAATAATTCCACATCACCTACCTATTTTTCGTCCACTTGGCACATTGTTTTTCGTCCACTTGGCACATGACCTTTGTGTCAGTGGGGAAATTTCTGTTGAAGACGCACGTGTGACGCATGAACTTCTATGCGATGTATTACCATCCTTGACAAATTCTTGCCTTTGGAATTCACAGAGATGTTATGCTCTCCATTGGCGACAAAGTGTAACACCTTCATTCCTTCTAGTCGACCCAAGAATGGCTCTTTCCCTCCCATTTCACCTTAAAAAGTCTTTCACTCTCATTGGGTCTTCTGGAGCTTTTGATAATTTTCTACAAGCCTCTTAATCTTTCATATTCTTGAGCATTGCTTAGCAATTGTTTTCTCCATCAACTCCTGTGTGAACCCCAATCCTAATACCTGCAAAACAACATGAACAAACACATTAGAAGATGGAATGCAAGCAAGAATAAAGATTCCCCATGAAATCCATTTACAAAGTTTGAATTAGGAAAAGAAATGAAGAACACAATGAGAAAACAATAAAATAGAGATTGAATCCTAATTAAACAAGCAAACTCTTGATCCCATGGGGGAATTGGTGTCAATTTGATGTGAAAATTGGCCCTTTCCCAATTCCTATGATGCAAGATTGATGTGTGATGATAATTGATCCAATTTGTTGATGCTTGATGAGTGCTCCAATGGAAAAATCTGCATAACCTAGCTAAGATTCAATGATAATGTATGGAATTTGCTAATGATTTGAGCATAGTAAGTTTACTCAAATTGTGGATGATAGAATGAGGAGATGAGCCTCTTATTTATAGAATGCTAAGTTGAGGAGATGTCAAAATAGAGCAATGTGGGACTAATCTTCAACAAATGAGAAGAAGCCACATGTCATCATGTGAATGAATGGAGGATGTGCAAGTTTTGAAGAATGTGCAAAGAGGGGGGAGATTCAAATTCAAAATATGGCTTGAAGGATGAGGTGAAAGGTGAAGTTAATGTCACATGGCTCAAGAAAAGGACTTGTAAGAGATGTTAAATGCTTTGTTGGAAGGGACAAGTCCTTTTGGGGAGATTTCAAATTTGAGGAATATTCCATCATTTGATGCCTTTTTTGAATGAAAATAGATGATTTATAAATCGATTAAATTGATTTTCATGTGCAAGTTGCAAAATCTAGAGGATTGGAGTGATTAGGATTAGCATTAATCATGATTTGATTAATTTAAATGATGTTAGTTGATTTGACCATTTTGACTTAGATTTTAGGATTTAAATAACTCAAAATGAGAGAGAATGATTTAGACTTAGTTAAATAAATATTTTTTGATTTATTTAACCAAAGGGGGTGATGTTAGATTAAATTAGATAAATGTTTGATTTATTTAATTTAATTAGATGAACTTTAGAGATTTAATCAAATAATATGGATTATTTAATTAAATAAAGATAGGAAGATGAAATGACCTAGCTAATTGCACAGAGACAATGATTTAATTAAATTGAGGGATTTATTTAATTAAAAGGAGAATTATGATGACCTTAATCAAATAAGGCTATTGAATTAAATGGTTAGATAGAGGGATAATTTAGGATGAAGCGACGTTAGTAGATCAGGATTGAGTGCATGTACATTTTATGTGTCTACAACTCCATTTAGAACATGTTGTACTACCATAGAAGCTATGATTTTGGTGTCTTGCAAGACCTCCATCACCACTGTGGCCATGTCAACTTTTCCAAGTTCGTAGTCTTTCATTCTCCCTTCATTGGCCTTGTGTGCCTTTGGGTGAGGTGGTATTACTTCACTATCCTTCTTTCGTTGTGGTTTGATAGAGTAGCATTGTGTTTTTTGTAGTGTTCGATATTCTTCTTTCCAACATTTTCTTTATCGTGTTTCATTTTCTCTTTATCTATCTGGTTGTCCATGGAGGTGGAAACACCAAAGTGGGGATTTGACTGAGGCAAACCCCTATACATCCCCAACATTTTTCCTCTCTTGGTTGTGCACGTAGGTACACGTACGTGTGGAGCTTGCTGGCGAACAAGACTCTTAGTGAGTTGATCTTTGTCATCTTCTTTATAATTTCTTTAGTTATCCCTTGTATTTTGTCATTTATAATCCTACTTAGTACATTAAACTTTACTTTCTAGACCGTTAGTAGGTTTTTGTATTTCGTACTATACTTTCACACTTTCTGGCCATATGAATGCGAAAGCCCTAGAGATATGCTAGCACGCCACGTTGTCGTCCATGACCTACGTTGTTGTCCTAGGGAAAAGAGTTGTCTGAGGTACAGTTTAGGTTCCAAAAACTGACTCATTTAGCCTCATCAAACCTCTCTGGTTAGTAGAGTGATAGAAGCACTTGAGAGTGCTCTTTATTCTCTATCCTTGACCTAAGATGCTTATCCAACTTGAGGTAGATTAGGGTAGCCCTCCACTCTTGCCTTTCCGTGACTTGGAGCCTTGGTGTGGTTGGTCCCCCTCCTTTGCATTTTGGTGAACTTGACGTGAACCATTTTGGTTCCGTTTAGTAGTGCTAAAAGGATATTTCCTCATATCCTAGGAGTGTTGTGGGTGTGAGTTTTGTGAGGAACTCAACCTTGCAACCCAACCTATGACCCCTAGTGGCATATTTTGAAGGTTTCGTAGGCATTACATAATGAAACCTTAGTTGGGTCATTGTCTAGCTGCAAAACCCTTGGGGGCTCTATGAGGGTTTTGTCTAGTATAAGTGATGGCATCTTTTTTTCATCTACCCATCCCATCTACACAAATTACGAGTAGTTCCCTTGGTATAAATTTCACCTCGAAGGACTTGCTGATGAACTATAATAGAGAGCCATCTCCCTTATACATCCCCACACGAATCAATGGAAACACTGTAATAGGTGTTCTCGTTGACCCAACGTGTTGGGTGAATGTCATTACTAAGGAGATTAAATGTTGATTAATTTCTTGCACAAAGATGGGTATGATGAATCTAAGAGTACCATCCATACACACGATGGGATTTCCATACCTCCCATCAGCTGCATCACCTTGTCTATTTTAGTTGGACCTAAATCTATAAATTTACTCTTTGACATTATCTCAGGGTTTGAACTCTTCAGGATGAATCTGGGTATCCCCTGGTTGGTCGCTATGAATGTGGTTCCCTCGGTAGTGCATGATAGGCTGTCGGTAAATCTCATTACTTTAGAAGATTAAATTCAATATGTCAACTAGGTAGTGTTCAAGGAAATTTGCAATAGAAGAAGTCTGGACTATCTCTCCTAGAGTTTCTAACTTCTTATAGCAACTAATATTCATTCTAACCTAAGGCCATCTAACTAAGAAACTGTAAAACAATTTATCCTAAGGAAAGTAGGAAATGTTCAAACTAAAAAGCATAGAAAACAAACTAATTTAAAAAACATGACAACTAAGTTAATGAGTATAAAAACAACTAAACTAAAGAACTGGTAAACTGCAGAAGCAGAAAAACTTATAAAAAATTCATTAAACATCCTCCCTATTTGACAAAGATTCTAACAGTTAACAATGAAAAACTACGGAAGTGAAAGACAACAAGTACTTTAGAACTTAGATTTCACAACAACAAACTCAATAATTCTCTACAGAATAACAATGTAATAAAGGAAAACACTTATCTACTTAAGTTATCTCCCCTTGAGTGGCCAGCTCGCGGGTTATCACGTTTGTTCTCAGCTCACATCCATAATTAATTCAGAAATGCTTCTATCAACCATAATTATTATCCATAACTCATAACTCAAAATTTTTATATGACAATCTCTTTATTCATAAGCTCAAAAAATATATTGACAACATAACATTACTTTTTTCACTGTATATTTTTCTTCTGGAGATTACGTCTTTTATAGGAAATCTCTAACTAAATCCTATATTTTAGATGGTATAGATAACCATTGAAAAAGTCTATAACAGATGTAAAAATAACTTGTATGTTTTTCAAACCCATTACAATAGTATTAAAGAGGCTCAAGTTGAGCCATGAAGTTTTTGACTTAAAGCATAACATAAATTAAGACTTAAAGAGTAACTATAGCTTTGTTCCATCACCCTAAAGTTCCAGAGCATGTTTCCAGTGCACACCTTCAACTTGTTTTGGAGCACGTGCTAGCTGAATGCTTCTAATCTACAACTTGATGACACATTATTATCCTACAAAACACTTACAATAACCCATAAAATTTGTATTGGAAAAATACTTCAAGAAATCAAAAGAAATAAAGTTTGTACAATTTCTCTTTAAAAGTTAAGAAATTATTTCTCCTAAAATTTAATTAATTGGCAGAGGATAGGGATTTTGCATATATGAAATAGGTCTTTATGGTATTATTATGATGAGGTTATTTTTACCTCATCATTTCCTCCCATTCCTAATTCCTGGCAGGTCCTCCTGCCCCTTGATTATAACTCTGTCCTCTGGTCCATTCTTCATATTTTGCACTAATGTCATTCAGATCCCTTGCTGTTACATCGAAGTTTACAGGTGCATGGTGGAAGCCTCTATGAAAAGAAACTCCCCCTTTCCATTCACTGAAAACTCTATCATCTTGATCTATATTAATATGAAAAGCAAGGGTTGGATATAGCAACAAGGGAGGTCTATACCTCATTCCCATCCACTTTGTTATGAGATCTTCCAAGATTTTAGCTAAGGCATTTGCCCTTCTAAAAGACCATCTGATGTTAAGAGGGGAAATCACTACTCTTTTCTTTAAATATACAGGTAATGGAGTATATCTTTCTTCACAAGCGTGTCAGGCTTTACCAATTAATTTTTTCCCTTGATCCATGAAATGATTGTAATAGATTCAAATGCTTTCATCATATCTTCCCTTCATTTTCTCATCCAATAGAAGAGCTACAAATGTTTTCTTGAAAGCTGCAGGTCTACTATTGGGAGATCTCATTTGAAGTCCCACACTTTTCTCTGCTTGGGTATATTCCCTGTTACGTTCTTGCCAATGCATTTGATTCCACATAGTAGACAACAAAGATCTCAATTGCACTTCTCCCACAAAAAGATTAATAAAGAAATCAGTATGCTTTTCTAATAGAAGATCATGAGTAAAGAATTCACAAAGCATGTCTTGATCTTCAGGCTTTGAGTCTACAAATATCTTAACAAATTCTTTGTCATCAGGTTCATGAGGCTGGTCATTATAAATTCTGAGCAATTTCCATCTAAAGCATTGTTCATTTAAAAACATTGAATACAATCTTGATGGTCTTCTACAAGATAAAATAAATTCTGGTATTTGACATGCATCTTGTTTCCCCCTATAGGCTTTATGAAATGCTTCTTTTAACAACACCATTTCCATTTTTATTCTATTATTTTCAATCTGTGTATTCCTTAGGAAATAACACCATTCCATCCATTTCATTAATAATGGAGGAATATGAATTTGGAACCATTCAGTTACCATTGGTTCAGTTTGAACTTCTTTGGATTCCACCATTGGTTTACTTGTGCTTTCTTGCAAATCTTTCTCTAATTCCATAATTATACTAAGAGAAGCATTTAATTCTTCTTTCTGTCTTTTCTTCTCTTCCTCAAAGGCTGAAAACATAAGCATAAAATTTTCTTTTAAATCTTGAATTTCTTTATTTAAACCAACTATGTGTACCCTATTTTCCTAATTACAACTCTGAATTTGTATTTACAATTCACTAATGAATGTATCTTTTCCCTGTACCTGCAATTTTAAATCCTAAATTTCCTGATCCCTTTTGCTTATTATAGCCATGTATACCATTATTTCTTCTTGTTACAATTCCATAGGTTCCTTATTTTTGTGCAACTAACTTCTTAACTCTTTAATTTCTAGTTTCAACTTTTCCAATTCTGCATTAATGTTTTCATTTTCAACCATTTCAACAACTTTATTGATAACAGGAGACAAATTTCCTAACATACTATCATCAACCTCCGTAGGAGGTGGAGATTGTTCCTTTTCTGTTTTCTATTTTTCTTGGTCAAAGGCTTCTTTAGACACTAAATGAGAATGTATTTCTTCAACAAAAAATTCTTTCTCTGAGGATTGGTGAATTTGTTCATCAGTTTCCAAGGGTTTCTTTTGCTTTTTGTATTTTGATCTATTCCCTCTACTTTGCATTGGGGTTCCTGTAGATTCAGAGGATAATATTTTGCTTCTCCTTAAAGGAGGAGTATCCTGATAAGTTAAAATTGTTGGAGCATTTTGGTAAGTAAGAACTGTCCTTCGTTTCCTCTTCTTAACATGATTACTGTCTACATTTGGATTTGTTATCTCAACATCTTTTGACTGGCTTGGGGTTTCAAACTCCTCATTTTTAAATTCTTGCACTTCCTCACCAGGAATGGTGGGAATTTGGGTTTCAGGAGCCTTAGGGTCCTCAGAGGAAGTTGCTCCGGAAGGTGAAGCAACTTGTTTTGAAGATTCTTCTAGTTCTAATTTCCTTTCTGGTATAGACTTGTCAAACTTCCCCAAAAAAATTTCCCATTTGCTTCTAGGTTTGTTACGAAAATGATATTTACAAATTAGTTGAATTAACCCATGATGCTTTAATGGCCTTGAACCGGTTTTATATCTTTCTATCAAAGAATTAACAGAATCATTCAAAAAGTGAGGCAAATTAACCCTAAGAGCAGATTTTTCTTTCCCATGCCGCAAATGTATTAACATGCAAAATGCAGGTCCTACAATAGTAGTAATTTGGCCTTCACAAGTAAAATAATTAATAATCCATGCAACTACAGTGCCCCAGGGTTCTAATAGAGAAGCTCATTGAAACCCCTTATTTTGTCCCCTAGTATTGATAACTATCATGGGCTGAGGGTCCCCTTGTCTAAGAAACAATTTTGATAATTTCTGATATGTTATTTGTGTTGTTTCTGATATTCTAATGCCATAATTTTCTAACCCTGAAAGAGAAGAGATAATTTTTGGGCTCACCTTAAAATGCTTCCCATGCAGTGTCACCTGACCATTAGAGTAATTTTCTGCGAATGCGTTCACTAGCTTTTCATTGTATCCTTCGAACTTTCTAATAAAATCCAACCAACCGACTTCCTCAAACAACCTAGAAATGTTACTTAACCTCAACAATTTTTCTGCAGAAGCCAACTCAAATTTCTTCTTTGTACCGCCTAATTTCTGTCTTGTCTCTACCACCCTGCTGAAAATTTCAATAATACCAGAAACTTGTGCACAGTTATTTTTGAAAATATGATCAAGTTGTGATTATTTATTTTACCTTTTCCCAAAGCTTACTGTGTAATAATGCTAATTTGCATGAAGGGCCACAAAAAGAGTACCGTACTTAGCAATTAATCACCAAGTGGCTCAATTTACTAAATTGGGAAGGGAAACTCGTGCCAATTAATTATATTTTATTCAAAAATAACTACTTATTTAAAGAAAAAAATTGTACTTATATTCTATGACCGCTTGAAGATCTCATACCTTTACCGACTTGATAGGTTGATACAATGATATTGGCGGAGATGACTTATTTATTATGACATGAGTGGGGAAGCTTTGTGAATGATGAAATCATTAATGAAGACATACTGTCATGGCGGGTTTCTTTATTTATCATGGCAAAAAAAAGAAAGAAAGAAGGCATGTGAACCAATATATGATAATCAAAACATCAAAGAAAGTTGAAATTCTATGAAAAGGAGTGGCAGAGTGAAATGATGAATAAGTTCCAGAGCATGCAGGAAAGTACATGCTTTGAACTAGCAAGCAAGTTACAGAGCACACAAAAGTACGTGCTCGAAACAAAGAAGGTGAGTAAGTTCCAGAGCATCAGAGAAAGATGAAACCAGAATGGTGATTGAATGAAGGTTCCAGAGCATTGTCAAAAGATGCAGCTAGAGTAGCAATCGAATGAAGATTCTGGAGCATTGTTGAAAGATGCGACTGAAGCAGCAACCAAATGAAAATTTAGGAGCATCGTCGAAAGATGCAGCCGGAGCAGCAACTGAATGAAGATTCTGGAGCATCGTCGAAAGATGCAGCCGAAGAGAAGAAAAATGGTGGAAATGAATGAACAATAACTTCAGGAGGATAAATCATTCTGCGAAATGACTCTTTTTAGCATGATAGGTTTGAAGAGAAAGTTTCAGAGCATCGGGCATATGAACCAACAAGTTCCGGAGCATCTCCAAAAGTTGTCTTCTTCCTTATAATAAGTTTTGCAAAATGAAAACATGCGTAGTTAAGTCCAAAAATATATATTATGATAAATGCTTTGAAAACAAATTGGTACACAAGTCTTTTTTATTACAATTTTCCATAATATATATATATATTTTAAATTATTATTATTATTATTATTATTTAATATATTATATATATATATTTTTATGACACTTATTGGGTCAACTGGACTCTGCCTTGGCAAAGTCAATACATTGGATCTCTCCCTGCAGTTCTACCAATTTTGTAAATTCTTCTTTATTAAGAGGCTTATGGTAGATACGTAGGCGATGGCCATTAACTAAGAGGGTTCGTAGATCACCATCAATAGGTTTTAGCTGAACTGTGCCATTCGAGAAAACTTCAAAAATTTCATGTGGCCCCAGCCAATGAGTCTCAAGTTTCCCTTTATGATTTTTATATCTTGAATCGAATAACAAGGCCCAATCACCACTATGGAACTCTCTCTCCTTAATGTGTTTGTCATGCCATACTTTCCTCTGATGTTGAACTAGTTCAGTTTGATGGACAACGTCAAAACGAAGCTCATCCAACTCACTTAACTGTAAAACTCATTCTATTTGAGCTTGTTTCATATCTAGACCTAGTTCCATAGTTGTTCGTAGAGTTTTCAGTTCAAACTCAATGGGGAGAAGAGGTTTCTTCCCAAAAACAAGCTCATAGGGGCTGAATCCAGTTGTGGATTTCCAAGTTGTATTATGCACCCAAACAACTTCAGGCAATTTCCTAGCCCAATCTTTCCTTCCTAAAGAAACCGTTTTGGTCAGGATGTTTTCTAACTCCCTATTAGTCACCTCTACTTGACCATTTTCTTGAGGGTGATATGGGGATGGCTTCTTATGACTTACCTGAAAATGGTTTGTAAATGCCAGGAGAACTTTGGACATGAATTGGGGTACCTGATCTATAACAATGGTTTGAGGGGCTCCAAATCTAAGAAAAATCTTATTATAGAGAAAGTCAGCGACCTGCTCTTCTCTGGCAACTTGTAAAGCTTGAACTTCTGCCCATTTCGTCAGATAATCAGTGTAAACTAATATGTATTCTTTCCCTTGAGAGGAAGGATCTATGGGCTCGATAAAATCTAATCCCCGTTTTTCAATGGTTCAAGGGCTACTTGAGGTTGCAAAGGAATTTTCGTAGAAGCAGTTGGTCTTCCTACCCTTTGACATTCATCACAATGACGTACATAGTTTTTAGCATCTTTATACATTGAAGGCCAATAATATCCCGCACCTAAAATTTTATGAGTTCTTTTTGCAGAGTAATGACCCCCAGAAGGATCGTCATGACAAGCCCTCAGGATACTATAAGTTTCATCGGCCCTGACACATCTTCTCAAAACCATATCAAGTTCACAATGGAATAAAATTCCATTAATCCATTTAAATGGAGCACTCTCTAGAATAAGTCGCTTCTTTTGTTTTAGCGTAAACCCTAGAGGTATTTTAGAGGTAGCTAAGTAATTTGCAATATCAGCAAACCAAGGGGTCTTTGTAGAGATGGAAAACATATTTTCATCGGGAAACTCATCTTACACAGGTGCTCTGTCACCCTGTTCTTGTTTGATTTGAGACAAAAAATCTGCTACCTCATTAAATCTCCTTGGCTTGTCAAGTATTGTCACATTGAACTCCTAAAGAAGTAATAACCATCTCATTATTCGACCATTAACTATAGGTTTATTCATTAAATATTTTACAGCTGAGTGATCTTTATAAACTGTAACATTATACCCCGTAATATAGTGGCGGAACTTTTTAATGGCATGAACCACAACCAAAAATTATTTTTCTGTCGTTGTATAATTCCTCTCAGTAGATGTCAAGTTTTTACTAATAAAGTATATGGCATATTTACCCCCAACCTCATCTTCTTTCCCCAATACTGCTCCTATTGCATCATCAGAAGCATCAATATAAATATGGAAGGGAAGACTCCAATTTGGTCCACGCAATACGGGAGTAGAGACAAGCTTCTCCTTTATCGTTTCAAATGATTGTTGACACTCTAGTGTCCAATTAAACTCTACATATTTTTGGAGAAGAGAGAACATAGGAGCTGCTATCTTACTAAAGCTTTCTATAAACCTTCTATAGTATCCAACATGCCCTAGAAAAATTTGAACATCTGTTTGTGTTTGAGGAACAATCAATTGTTGAATTACTTCAATTTTCTTGGGATCAACCTTTATTTCTTCATAAGAGATATGATGACCTAAGACTATTCCTTGTTCCACCATTATTAAACACTTTTTGTGGCTAAGGGACAGTTAGTTATCCTCACAAACTTGTAAAACCCTATCCAAGTTTTGAAGGGCTTCATCATAGGTTGACCCATATACTGTGAAATAATCCATATAGACCTCTACACAATCATTGACAAGTGCTGCAAATATAGCCAAAATGGCCCTCTGAAAAGTTGTCGGAGCATTACAAAGCCCAAAAGGAAGGACTCGGTATGCAAATGTGCCCCAAGGACAAGTAAATGTTGTCTTATCTTGGTATTCTGGTGCCACTTGAATTTGATTGTAACCACTAAATCCATCTAAAAAGGAGAAATATTTCCTTCTAGTCAAGTTGTCCAAAACTTGGTCAACAAATGGTAAGGGAAAGTAATCTCTAAAAGTGGCTTTATTGAGTTCTCTATAATCCACACAAATTATCCATTTTCCATTTTTCTTTCGTACAACAACCATAGGTGAAACCCACTTACTATCGGAGATAGGATAAATAAATCCTGCACGGAGGAGTTTCTCAATTTCAATTTTAACAAAACCCTTTAACGCAGGATTGAGTCTCCTTTGTGGCTGACGTATAGGTCTTATATTATGATCAGTATAAATGTGATGTGTACAAACACTTGGGTGAATTCCCTTCATGTCTGTATAGTCCCAAGCAAAAGCTTTAGACCTTTTTACCAACACATTAAATAATTTATCCTCTTGTATTTTTTTCAACCAACTATTAACATTCAAAGTTTTTCCCAGTAGAAGCATAATCATTTTTGTTCCTGGATAGATCAAGGTGACAGTATGTATCGGTTGTAACAAAGTATTAAGAGGACAAATATGAGGTATAAGTCGATGAAATCTTGTAATATCCTAAAAGAAATGGCTCATTCTAGGAATCATATTAGCCAAAGGACAAGGCATTCCCATGGTAGCATAATTTTGTTCCATCCCACTTATATCAATCGGTTGTCCAAAAATTTCTGGTACATCCACCATTTCCTCTTCACTCAATTCTATAGCAAGGTGTGCTACATCATTTACTAACTCATCCTCTAATTCCTCTCCATGTTGTTTAATCACTACCATGGCCAAGGAGGCCAAACTATTCTAACCATCAAATTCTTCTGGTTCATCAACCCAAAATTTATTATGTTCAGTGGGTTTAGTAGGAGGATATAAGAATAAACATTTACTATCTGGACCATGCGAAATGGTCATTCCTCCTCTACAATCAATTTTAGTTGCGACAGTAGCCAACCATGGTCTTCCAAGAATTATTGGATAGCTATCTTTAGGCGTTAGCGATTGTAGTATCTGGAAATCAACTGGATATTCCCATCCATCAACTTTGACAAGAACATTTTTGATAACACCCTTTGGAACAACTATAGCCTGGTTTTCCATCTGTAAGACTGTAGTTGTGGGACATAAACCAGTAAGACTTAATTTTTCCATTACATCCATAGTCATTACGTTAATAGATGCTCCTAAGTCCACTAATGCATTAGGTATTTCTACCTCATTAATTGTAATGGTTATCAGTGGACTCCCAGGATCATCATATTTTGGAGCAATAGTATTTCTAGATAAAAAGTCATCTAAATAGCCATCGATGTGCACAATATTTATTTTCTTTAGTTTCCTTCCTGGGGTTTTAATACACAGTTGTTTGATCAATTGATTCAACTCAGGAATTTCCTTTATTGCTTGCAACAAAGGGACTTCTATTTGCAATTTTTTAGTTTCCTGAATCAATGCAGTTTCAGAGGTCAAAGTCATTTACGTAGTACCTTTCAAAATTATCAGTTTTAGACGCTTCAAAAATGGTACTTGAGTTTTCTCTTTTGGAAGGCTATCCTTACTAGATTCAGTCTGAGACTGGCCTTCCTCCTCCCAAGGTAAGTCAACAACTCCTACTGCTGAAGGAGGTACAATATTATTTACAGGTCTGGTATAATTGGATAGAATATCCTTCTCAAGATTTTGAGAAATAGGGTCATCCACTACTTCTTCAATTGTGGGCGATTAAAGTGTTTGACCCAAACGTAATTGAACATTTCCACAATGAATTGCATTAAGTCCTGTGACATTATCTTGTTTAGTTGTATATACTAGAGTACTTTTTTGATTGTTCTTAGGATTGGGAAGTGGTTGCGCCGGAAGTTGAGGTTGATTTATCTACTCATTCGGAGGAGGATTATGAGGTGGTGGTGACAGATTTTGTTGTTGGTTCCTCCTAGGACCAATATAAAACTGATTATGTCCTTGGTTCCATTGGGGAGCAGTATGTTGGGGGTACCACTATTGTTATGACTGATTTGGCCATTATTGAGTTCCCCATGATTGATTTGACCATTCAGGAGGTCCCCAATATAGAGTCCCCTAATTAGGTTGTGGAGGTAAGGGTTGATTCCAAGATGGAGTCCATTGATTACCAACCCAATTGTTTTGTGGTCTCCAGGCAGGATTGGAATTTTTCCCATATGAAAAATTACCTCCTTGTCGTTGGTTTAGCACGTTTATTTCTTCTTCAACCTGAGCAGTTTTTTTCTTAGTATTCTTAAGATAAGTAAGAAGCTCACACTGATTGGTAGGATGATTTTTCTCACAGAGTTGACAAACATTGACCTTATCTAAAGGACACTCATGTAAAAGGTGTTTATTTCGACACTTAGGACAATAGATTGACAAAGTATCAGAGTTACGTGTCTTTGCTTGTATACCATCCAACGTAGTGTTCAATTGAACAAGTATGTCTATTTTGAGAATTTCTATTTCTTCTCGGAGCTTTCCTATTTCATTAGTCCCTCTAAAAAGATTAGTTTTACGGATTCCTCCATGAGTATGTGAGAAATTCTGACATAAATCACATATGTCCTCAAGGGCTAACTGAGACATGTCACCTTTTCCCATCAGATCAATACTTCTTCTTGCATCATCATCGAGTCCCTTAAGAAATATAGTCTTGAGAATCTCAATACTAATAGTTGTTTTTCCACAGCATTTAGACAAGAAAAGAAACCTAGCAAGATACTCCTCTAGGCTCTTATCCTCATTCTGCTTGAGTTTAAACAACTCTTCCTTACGATCACTTACCCTACAGTAAATCTGATATTTATTCAAGAAAACCGTCTCCATTTCCTCCCAAGATGTTATACTTCCGACTGGGAGTCCCATAAACCAACGCATGGCCGAATCCTTCAAAGTAGAAGGAAACAAATTCAGTTTCTGATTATCATTTTTATAATCATAGGTTTGACAAAGGACCTTGAATTCAAAAAGAAATTAATCTGGGTCTTCCGAGGACAAGCCACGAAAGGTTGGAAGGAAGGCTGGAGAGATGTTTTTCATCGTGGTATCATCATCTACATCCAGAGTAATAGGATAAGTGAATGTCCGAGATGGTGGAAGATCATTATTACGATTGGCATCATTCTGGTTAGCTTCAGCCCTACAGTCTCCCATGATGTTCAGAGGAATACGTTCCTCAAGAACAATTTCCTCAACAACTGGTTGTTCTACTATATGATCTTCTAGAAAATAGTGAAAAGCCTCAGGTGGGTTTGGTTCAAGTTGGTCTTCAAGAAAATGGTCGTCTGAGCCTTGGGCCTCCCTATGTATGATTGGAATGTATTTTGGGGGGGGGTCTTTGGTATAACTCGTCTGTGAGGGCCTCTTTTCCTGACCATGCAGAAAAGGAAGCCAAAGATTATTATTATTATTATTTTAGCCTAAAAGAGGTATTCGAGGCGTCTTCTATTAACACTCAAGCAAGAAAGCTAAAGGGTCCCTGACAGTGGTGCCAAAAAGTGATAGGCTGTCGTTAAATCCCATTACTTTAGAAGATTAAATTCAATATGTCAATCGGGTAGTGTTCAAGGAAATTTGCAATAGAAGAAGTTTGGACTATCTCTCCTAGATTTTCTAACTTCTTATAGCAACTAATATTAATTCGAACCTAAGGCCGTCTAACTAAGAAACTGTAAAACAATTTATCCTAAGGAAAGCAGGAAATATTCAAACTAAAAAGCATAGAACAAAAACTAATTTAAAAAGCATGACAACTAAGTTAATGAGTATAAAAACAACTAAACTAAAGAACTGGTAAACTACATAAGCAGAAAAACTTATAAACAATTCATTAAACATCCTCCCTATTCGACAAAGATTCTAACAGTTAACAATGAAAAACTACGGAAGTGAAAGACAACAAATACTTTAGAACTTAGATTTCACAACAACAAACTCAATAATTCTCTACAGAATAACAATGTAATAAAGGAAAACACTTATCTACTTAAGTTATCTCCCCTCGAGTGGCCAGCTCGTGGGTTATCACGTTTGTTCTCAGCTCACGTTCACAATTAATTCAGAAATGCTTCTATCAACCATAATTATTATCCATAACTCATAACTCAGAAATTTTATATGACAATCTCTTTATTCATAAGCTGAAAAAATATATTGACAGCATAAAATTACTTTTGTCACTGTATATTTTGCTTCTGGAGATTACGTCTTTTATAGAAAAACTCTAACTAAATCCTATATTTCAGATGGTATAGATAACCATTGAAAAAGTCTATAATAGATCTACGAATAACTTGTATGTTTTTAAAACCCATTACAACAGTATTAAAGAGGCTCAAGTCGAGCCATGAAGTTTTTGACTTAAAGCATAACAGAAATTAAGACTTAAAGAGTAACTATAGCTTCGGTCCATCACCCTAAAGTTCTGAAGCATGTTTCCAGTGCACACCTTCAACCTGTTCTAGAGCACGCGCTGGCTAAATGCTTCTAATCTGCAATTTGATGACCGATTATTATCCTACAAAACACTTAAAATAACCCATTAAATTTATATTGGAAAAATACTTCAAGAAATCAAAAGAAATAAAGTTTGTACAATTTCTCTTTAAAAGTTAAGCAATTATTTCTCCTAAAATTTAATTAATTGGCAGAGGATAGGGATTTTGCATATATGAAATAGGTGTTTATGGTATTATTATGATGAGGTCATTTTTACCTCATTAGTGCATAAGTGTCTGAAATTCATCCATGGGGGTACAATGCATGTAGTCCACGACACCGACTATAAGATGTCGATTGCACGTGGTGGCTACTCGTTGGATTACTTCTGGTCTGTGTCCGTTGGTACGCTTCCTCCTATGATGAACCTCTTGTACTGAACCTATGTGAAATACAAGAGTGGGTGCTTAACGCATAAGGTGAGATACCCTCCTTCTCCCTATGTTGTCTCGCATAAGGCTTGCCTAAAGACTGACAGTGATGCCACCTTGGCCTAGAGAAGGTAGGAAGAGAAGCACTCTCGAGGTTCCTCTTCCTCTTCTTCAATTGTCCCACTTGTTGCTTCCTCTTGCCCTGCTATAGCGTCATCAAATTTGGCTCCTAGGTGCTTGCTGGAGAATCCGATAGTGCTCGCTTGGCGAAAGCCCAAGCGTCCAATGTTTGAACTTCCCGTTCTACCCACGATACCTAGGCCTATTCAGTATGGTAAGGGGAAAGGTCCCCATGGGGAGTCCTCTATGTCTCGGCCTCTATGGCCTCCTATTGCTCTTGCACTTAAGGTAGTGAATGTGAAGAGGCCCATTGTCGAGGTGTTAGAGCCGACTCCCCCCGCTATTCTTTCAACCACTTCTCAACCTCTCTCTACTATTCTTGTCTAGGAGTCCCTCCCTCCATTGGAAATGACCGTAATGGACACTTCGATGGTTGAATAGAAGTGCTCCGTTCCATCTCAGCTTTCGGCCTCTAGCTCTTGGAGTCGCAGCAACCACCTTGCGCGTGAGTGCAAGTGTCAGAGAAAGGCTTTGGCCGCTAAGCAGATTGATCTATAGAGGAAGGAGGGGTAGTTGACAGTTTCTACTCCAACACCTTCTGCTACGTCTTCCTCTCCCTTCCCCTCTGCTTCAGTTCCATTAGCTTCGGTATTGCTTCTACTTCCTACAATGAGCGTAAACAACTCTCACCTAAAAAAGGTGTAGGTGTTTATTGCTCATTCGGTTGAGTCGCCCCTCCTAATATCCTTCCTAGAAATCCTGCCATTTTCAAAGCCCGTGGACATGCCGAATACCTCGGTGATGTCCACCATGGATTTCTCCTCCTCCGCACCTTCTGCCTTGTCCATGGGAACGCATCCTTCGACAAAATAGAAGATGGAGGAGGGCCCCGCTAACAATGGGGGTCAAAAGAAGGGTCTTCCTTCTTCAGAGGGTGGTTCTACATTAGCATGTGTTGTCCTAGTGATGGAGGAAGTCACAGCATCCTTAGAGTTTGTCACTACTCCCGAGTCACTCAATGACCCTAGTAGTGAATCTCGGGCACCACCTCCCTCGCCTGCCGAGTTAACACATGGAACTCTAGTGAAGTGCATGTTTAACTCTCTGGATGAGGTCTCGGCCTTATGAATGATCTTTGCAAAGTCGCTGACGTTTACCCCACAAGAATTGAGCGGAGAAGACCTCGAGGGGCCTTCTTCCTTGGCTCTTGTTGTGGGAGGTTTGGAGGGTTCCCCCCTTGATATTCTGCCCTTTTAGGCTCATCCGCCTTCCCTTTACAATGATTTAGATTGGGAAGCCGATGACCTCTTGGTTAATGAGTACTAGGGGGGCGCCTCTTCTTTATCTATAGTGTAGATTGTGTGTGTATTTTGTTCCCCCGTGCTTGTGTTATGTGTTCCTGGATGACCCTTGTCACCCTCCTAGGTGCTTGGATACAAGAGTGTTTATGTGTCGTAAAACTTCCTCTATTTGTCGCATCATTCTTCCTCTGTTATGTGTATTGATTTTCAACAATTGGAGACAATGCAAAGTGTTGGGGGCATTTAGGCTTCCCTTCCATGTTGACCAAATTTTTTATTTTTATTTTTTCTTCTTGTACATTCTTCATATGGTCTGATATAGTAGGCGCTGATGAAAATTCATTAATATACTATTATTATACTTATCTATATTTATGAGCAGCTCTAATCTCAAAATATCATATCACCCCTGTGTCTCTTGTTCGTAATGTTTTCATTCCTTTTTGCATTCTTTGTACTCTTATCTTTTGTGCTTTCTTTGTGATGTTGTGGTGCTCATGTGTTGTCCCTCGTATGTGCAACAACATTACTATGGTTACATCTCACTATGTTCTGTGGGCCACAACATGACGTTTTTCATTCTTTCTTTTCTTTCCTTAGGATGTCATGTGCCTCTACGTTTAACACGCACCATCCTAAGGGGAGGCTATCATGTCACTTCAATTTTTAGAAAACGTATTCGATGGCCAATGAATCTTTTCTATAAAATATTTTCAAAACATATTTTTCAAAAATCGCATTCCTCAACAAGGACCCCTAGTGGAATGTTTTTTCTTCATCATGGGTTCGCAAAGAAAGAATTTGAAAAAATTTCCTCCAAGGAGGGAGCACCTTCTCCTGCGAGCAAAGTTATGACCTTCCCCTTCTGAGGGGACCTTCTTCCTTTCAAATTCCTTGATGAAGTGAACATCTTTCAAAAGGATTCCTTGATGTTGAATTGATTCGCGGAAAATGTTCTCACTTTCAAAAACATGCATCCCTTGAGTGGACCCCTTTTCTTTTGAAGGGTTCCTGAGGGACCCCTTTGAAAGATCTTCCTTCAATTTTTGGACTGTCTGCTTGTCTATTTGAATGGTTTCTTTTTGTTTTCTAACATGTCTTATTTGTGGATTAACATGTTGCTTTGCAGGTGCGCTTGTGAAGATGCTTTCCAGTCTGAATTTGCGGAGTCCCCTCCCATTGGGCTTCCTTTAGGAGAGAGTACCTGGGGGACACCTTCTTTGCAGGTTTGAGGGCCTATGAAATGCTTACATCTTGCGGGATTTGTCCATCGTTGGTCTGCGGGCCTTCGGTGCACTTTGATCAACTTTGTAGTTATGAGGATCTACGAAGTCCTTTGTTTAATCCTCCTCGGGAGAGTACCTGTGGAGTCTTTTTCCTGCCCTATGCTTTTGAGCTCGCTATATTGTGCTCTACTTCCTCGACTATTTAGGTATACATTTCTAAACTCTTTAATCTACTTTACCAAACATTCATTGACACTCATGCTCGCTAAAGTGGGGGAAAAATGTATAGGAGTGAATTTACACCCCTTTTTCAAATTCCCCTTTTACACCCTCTACTTTAGAAAAATCAAACCCGACTAAATAATTCCACATCACCTAACTAGTTTTCGTCCACTTGGCGCTTGTCCTTTGTGTCATTGGGGGAGTTTTTTTTGGGGACACATGCGTGACACACAAACGTCTGCATAGTGCACTGTCGTCCCTAATAGATTCCTACCTCTAGAATCCATAGAGATGTCACACTCTCTATTGGCGATGAAGCGTAATGCCTTTGCGCCATCTAGTCGACCTAGGAATGCCTTTTTCCCTCCCATTTCACCTTAAAATGTCTATCTTTCACTCTCATTGGGCCTTTTGGAGCTTCTTGAAAATTTTCTACAAGCCTCTTTCATACTCTTGAGCATTTCTTAGCAATTTTTTGCCCCATCAACTCCATTAAGAACATGTACTACCATAAAATCTACAATTTTGGTTTCTTGCGAGACTTCCATCATCACTGTTGTGGCCTTGTCGACTTTTCCAAGTTCATAGTCTTGCATTATCCCTTCATTGGCCTTGAGTGCCTATGGGTGAGGTGGTATTGCTTCACTATCCTTCTTTTGTTGTGGTTTGATAGAGTAGCATTATGTTTTTCGTAGTGTTTGATATTCTTCTCTCCAACATTTCCTTTATCATGTTTCTATTTCTCTTTATCTATGTGGTTGTCTGTGGAGGTGGAAACACCAAAGCAGGGGTTTGATTGAGACAAACCCCTATACATCGCCAACATTTTTCCTCTCTTGGCTGTGTGTAGGTACATGTACTTGTGGAGCTTTCTGGCGAACAAGACTCTTAGTGAGTTGATCTTCGTCACCTTTTTTTTCGTCATCTTCTTTGTCATTTATAATCCTTCTTAGTACATTAAACTTTATTGGCTAGATCGTTAGTAAGTTTTTTGTATTCTATACTATACCTTCACACTTTCTAGCCGTACGGATGCCAACGCCCCAGAGAGACGCCAGTGTGTCGCGTTGTCATCCTTGACCTGCGTTGATGTCCTCAGGCAGAGAGTTGTCTGAGGTATGGTTCAAGTTCCAAAAATTGGCTTGTTTATCCCCATCAAACCTTTCGGGTTAGTAGAGTGACATAAGCACTTGAGGGTGCTCTTCATTCTCTATCATTGACCTAAGACACTTATCCAACTTGAGGTAGATTAGGGCAGCCCTCCACTCTCAACTCTCCGTGACCTGTAGGCTTGGTGTGGTTGGTCCCCCTCCTCTACAATATACTTTGTTCATCCATACTTTTTGGGACTTTAAATGCTCATGATTTTTTTCAAATGAGTTTTTTTTAACTTCTTTTTAAAAGTTGATATTTTTTCGAGATCTACATTTTTGTGTAGTTTTTTGTTATTTTCTAAGAACTTTGTACTTCTAACATGTTTTTTTAAAATTAAAAACAAAATCTATGAGCAATTTGCATTGTAAATGCATCAAAATAAAGTGTCAAACTCTATAATTTATAGTCATTGTGTTGGGATAATAAAGGTAAGCACTACAATATGAAATTAAGTATTTGTGTTCATGAAAATTAATTTATTGTGTTTAATTATAGAATACCATTAATTTTTTTAAGAAATTAAAATCAACAACATAAGATATTAGCAAACTTCATGAGAAAACTACATAACACTATTTATGTGGAGAAACCTTTATGGGAAAAAATTCCACCAATAAGAGAGGTGAAGTATGTATTATTTTCAATACAAAATTACAACACACTTCATTCACTTCTTTGTGTCAAACTAACAATGTCTCTATGTACTTGTGAACTCTCAACCAAAAGAATTCAACAAAAGCATATAAGAAAGGATTATCTCATCACCATCCCAAGGCTCCAACTTATAGAGGTATTGTTACATCCCAAATTTTCGTCACCCTCTAGACTGTGTTGATTTACTATGCATAATTAATTTTGGACTTAGTGTAGAGGAGGAAATTGGCTAGCCTTGAGTCTTTAGGACAAGAAGTGTCTACAAGGAGAAAATGTTCCTCAACTACCTCAAGGAATAAATCTCAGGTGACAGAATAAAATGATGAGAGTTCCAAAAAATAGAAAGATTAGAACACAAAGGTCTTTTGGGAAGACTGACAAGTTCTTAGCCAAGGATGACAGAGTGACGCATTGGCATCTTGTACAAATCAAAAGCCAAGACTATCACAAAAACCAAAAAAATGACTACTTCTATTATGACTTGCTAGGAACACTTGAAATATAGGAAAATAACATAATATAATTGAGTAAAATAAAGTAAACTAAGTGAAATATAGATTAAATGGAGTGTAGATGATAAAACTAAGGTGGAGAAAGAAAGTGCTCACACCAACCCAAGTAATGAAGACTCCAACAAAGAGATGTTTCCAATACTTGTACACATAAGATCGAGAGAAAATGTTGGGGTTGTTTAGGGGCTTGCCTTAGTCAAACTGTTGTTTCAGTGTTCCACCTCAACGAACAACCAAGTAGACAAATAGATAGAAAGATAAATAGACAAGATAGTAAAATGCATTGACAAGGGATGTGGGAAATCCCAAGATACTAAAAGACATAAGACAAATAGATATATCGGCAAGGCTTGAGGAAGCCAGAGAGAGAGAGCCAAGAGAGTTGTGGAGAACATTGTGAGAGCTTGAGACTGTTGTAGCAAGTTGTAAAGAGTTGTGACTTCAGGCTTGAGAGAAATAGAAAAGAGAGGAGAGAATGTGAGAGCCAAAGAGAAAATACGAAGAGCCAACAATAGAGTGAAAGAGAGATTTAAAAGAGAGAAGAGGATGGAAAAGAAGGTTCCTAGGCTGTTACAAGCAATCCCGAGTTGTTTCCACCGAACAAGGTAGTTGACAAGAGGCAACATGCTCAAAAATGATTGTTTGAACATTAAAATGTTGCAGGACGTTAGCGCGGCGGGAGGACATCCACACGATGTGCTAGTGTCCAAACAAATCATGCTAAAAAATGGTGGGAATGAGGAAAACAAAAGGTTTAATGCAAAGCTGACACAAGAAGATATCTACAAAAAAGGGTCTTGAGCATCTTGAGGGGAAAAAGGCTAATGCAAGGGATAAGATGAGCCTACACAAATAATAAGGGAGTGAACACTAAAGTGGATACAAAAGTGTAGGTGAAATTGTAAGGGTATGCAATTTTGACACTACATTTTTTCCCCACTTTAGTGGGCTTATGAATTTACATGCATATGCATGCTAAAGGAAATCAACTTAAAAATGAATGACATCATGATACCAAAAGGATACTATGGAGGAATCAAATAGCTCTTTGAACCAAGGAAGCATGCCCCTAGGGTGAAGACCTACAAAACAAATGCATTAGACAAGAAATATTTGCACAAGACAACAAGGTTAGAACATATAGAGCTATTAAATCACGGGATTAGAACATATAGATATTTAGAAATAAAAACATGGATAACACATACACAAAGGCACATAACAAATAAACTAAAATTATTTTTTTCAAAAAAGTAAAAGAGACCTCGATGCGGGAGGTTGTCTTAGTTCTACGTGTCGTTCCCAAAATGACAAGTAACACAAAATAATTCTTAAATGGAGAGAAAAATGTAAGGATTGATTTCTTCAAGAGAAGAATACATCCAAAAAACAGGGAAGCAACCAATGTCGAAGAGAAAAAGAGAGAAAGAGGTTGAAGAGAATATACTCAAGATGACGAGGACACATGTCTTCAATCTGGTATATACAATTGCAAATCTAAGCCAGGACACGAAGAGGACATATGTCTTCTATTTTGTAGAGCTAACTGTAAATTTACCACGAACATGTTTGTTGTAGAAAAACACGGGTGAAAAGGAAAAAAATATGGTGAAATTCATAGACATGTTATGACATAATCTGATCAGATAAAAGACAATGTTGATAGGTATGGCTAGCAAGGCTAGAAACCATATAGCAAGCGAATAAAGAGGACACTGATAAGTATGGGTAGAAAGCTAGAGACCATACAAAAAGCACATAAAGATGACATTGGCAAGTATGGATAGCAAACTAGAGACCATACAAAAAACACATAGGCCTGTGGCTGCTGCAAACTACGTTGTAGGATAGTCATAGAAAAAACAAGTCTAGTTAGGTTTCTCCCAAGCTAGAAAACGAGACATAAGAAATCAAGACACATTTCTTTTAAGAATTTTTTAAAAATAAGCAGATATGATAGCCCCTCTTGGAATGGTGTGTTCTACACAGAGGAGCGCATGTCATTCTAAGTAGAAAAGAAGATGAAGAAAGGAGAGAGGGGGTCCTCAAGAAGGACACACACCTCCAGAACAAGTTATCCCTTCCCCCAACATATAGGGGAGGATAACCATGCTAGAGACTATTGTGTTGCTACCACAAAGAAGGTATGCCTGCACACAATAGTGTACTACCATGAATGACAATGAGCAAGAAAATATATGAATGCCACATAGCGGGTAGCAACACAATAGAAGAGATTTATAAAAACCTTGTGAGAAGATGCTTAGAATGGACAGGACAAAGGTAAACCTCAATATCACTTGTCATGCAAAGGAAAGACAGGTGCATCAACAAATGGGAGAGTGATGGAACCTAAATCAAGAAGTTGTATTTTATCCTTTAAGGCCTTACATTCACTAGTGGAATGGCCATGCACTTGATGGTATGCACATAAATAATTTTTTGCTTTATCATGCTTATGAAATTTCTTATGTGTAGGAGGAAGAGTAATTAAGTGGGCTTTGAGAAACCTCAACAAAATATGCTCTTGCTCAGATAAATAATGAGGAGCATGAAGCAACCCTTTCTCTTGTGAAGAAGAGTTTGATTGCTCACAATAAGAAGAAATGAAGACAATAGACAATGTAGGAGAGGATGGAGACAAACGAGGAGGCTTGTAACCTAAACCCCTTGCAAAAGAGTGAGGTGTTGGTTCCAAAGGGACCTTAAATCCTTGTTCCATGCACCCAAGACCATTTCCTTTGTACACATGCTTAGAAATAATATTAAATACAAATCCATAACATGATTGCAACTCCTCAGAAGGGGGAGGATCAACATTAAGGACATTACAATTGTCATTCACATTATCCCATGATACAAAATAATAATCATCTCCGATTACAAGTGAGTGATATGTTAGGGATGTCTAAGTGGATTAGGTCGAATTTATATTCCCCAATGAAGGATGTTATAAAGTATAAGGAACCCCAATCATCACTGAGACATGCATTTAGTTTAGGAGAAGTAGGAGTAGACTCAGGATTTCTTGCTTTAGGAGGATCTTCTTCAGGGAAATCTATCTCAAGAGTATTCTTTATAACATGTACTGCTAGAGTAGATGTCAACGCATCATAAGATAATGAAGGGACAAGATTTTTAAGAGTAGGTGCAATTGAAGCTTGAACATCATCTGTCATCTTAGATAAGTGTATGACATTAGGGTCATCCTTGATTGTGATTAATTGATTATTATGAATGAATTTGATGGATCTATGCAGGGTAGATGGGATTGCACCCATTGAGTGAATCCATAGTCTACCAAGAAGAAGATTATATGGTAATTTTCTTGACATAACATATACTAGGGTGGGTACGATAATGAGTCCCAACCTTAAAGGAAAGATTATTGTGCCTAAGGCTTGTCGACCAACATTATTGAATCCAAGAATAAATAAGGAAGAAGGAACAAGAGAGGTTGAATCAAATTTAATTTTAGGCAACAAATCAAATACTACATACGTTGAGCGTCAAATCAGTGTCAATGAGAGTACATCTGAGCATCGAATCAGTGTTAATGGGAGTACATCTAATGCTATATCATTAATGCTAACTATTATCATCAAATAATCCGTTTGCTTTTGTACTTTCAGAGGCAGGAGTTCATGTGGATAAAATGTAATATTCGACGAATCTGCACGAATATGATCTATCAACACATTAACATTCATCAGCCTGGTGGAAGAAGGTGAGAGAATATTTTGCAAGGCTTCTTGAAGAATACCTTGGTAAACTAGAGCAGTCTGAAGCAAATCCAAAAGTGAGATCTTGGTGGGAGTAACACAAAGTTTCTTGACAAGATCATACTCACTCAGTTGCTTAGTTGCAGGTCTAGGTGCTTGAGGAAAGCTTGGTTGAGAAGGTGGTAAAGAAGTAGGTTGATTAAGATATTGATAATTCCTTCTATTATTTCAAGTATGGGCTACCGATCTATAAGAGGGAGCCTTGGATTGTATGAATTTTGTGTAAATATTTGGTGTATCACTTTCAATAGGAACCCCATGAATAGAATAAATCCTTTTAGGAGAGGAGTAGCCAGGGTCACATAAATGACTGGTCTTTTAGGCCTTTGAGGAGAGGAAAAGTACAATTACATTTACAGATTCATCATGACTTTTATAGGAGTTATTTGGATAAATATTCTAAACATCTATCCTTGGAGGATACGATGTGAGAGGAGATTCATCATTCACTAATGCATCATCTCTAGAAGAGAGTACATTAGAATGAAGAGAAGTAAAGTATTAAGAAAAGTATCAATGATTTCATCTTCTTGCAATAAAATATCTTCTAAAACAAGAGGAATTTCATGAGAAGGATGAAAGATACTGAGTGACATAGGTAAAGCCAAATCACCATCACATGCATGGAATGGAACATCATTAACACTTTGAACAAAACTAGAAATTGAATTAATAAAAGAAGATAGTAAATGCACTGTGAAATAAATAAGCTAAATATAATAAATAATGAATAAACAAGTTAGTTGAAGGTCAACATATTATTTCTTTGACGACAAGGAATGGGGTTCAAAGCAGCGCCTCAATTTTTTTTCTTAGGAAAAATCTTGGATTTGTCATTTTTTTTATGTTAGTGTGTTCACGCCAGGTTCACCAAAATGTAGAGGAGGAAATTTATACCCTCAAGTCTCTAGGACAAGAAGAGTCTACAAGGAACAAACGGTCCTCAACCACCTCAAGGAATAAAGATCAGGTGATAGGATAAAATGATGAGAGTCTCATAAATAGAAAGAGTAGATCACAAAGATCTTCAAGACATACTGACAAGTTCTCGGCCAAGGACAATAGCGCGATGTACTGTTGTCTTGTACGCACCAAAACCTGTGACTATCACAGAAAATAATAAAATGACTACTGTTCTAAATTGATGGGAACTCTTAAAATATAGGAAAATAACAGTATAACTGAGAATAAAATAAATTAAACTAAGTGAATGTAGGTGAAATAGAATATAGATGATGAAACTGAGGAGAAAGAAAGTGCTCACAACAACCCAAGTAATGAATCCTTTAGAAAAGAAATATCTCCAATACCTACACACAAGATTGAGAGAAAATTTTGGGGTTGTTTAGGGGCTTCCCTCAGTCAAAACCTTGTTTCGGTGTTTCCACCTTTGTAGAAAACCAAGTAAAAAAATAGATAGAAAGATAAATAGACAAGATAGTAAAATGCATAAACAAGGGATGTAATAAATTTCAAGATGCTCAAAGACATAAGAAAAATAGATATACCTACAAGGCTTGAGGAAGCTAGAGAGAGATAGAGAGAGAGAGAGAGTTGTGAGATCCAAGAGAGTTGTGGAGAACATTGTGAGAGCTTGAGGCCATTGTAGCGTTGTAGAGAGTTGTGTAAGCTTGAGAGAAAGAGAAAAGAGAAGAGAGAATGAGAGAGCCAAATAGAAAAGACCAAGAGCAAAAAATAGAGTGAAAGAGAGATTTAAAAGAGAGAAGAGGGGAAAGAAGGTTCTTGGGCCGTTACAAGCCATCCAAAGTCGTTTCCATCAACCAAGGTAGTTGACAAGTGTCAAAATGCTCAAAAACAACCGTTTGAACGTTGAAATTTCATGGGACATTAGCACGACACACTAGTGTCTAGACAAATCACACTAAAAAGCAGCGGGAAAAAGGAAAACACTAGGTTTAACACAAAGCTAACACAAGAAGATAGCTACTAAAAAAGGGTCTTGAGCATCCTAAGGGGAAAAAGGCTAATGCAAGGGCTAAGATGAGCCTACACAAATAATAAGGGAGTGGACACTAAAGTGGATGCAAAAGTTTAGGTGAAATTGCAAGGGTATGTAATTTTTGACACTACACTTGGAAATATGAATGATGGTTAATTTAGGTATGTTGATTAATTATTGTATAGGGTGAATATATTTTGTGAAATGATGAAATCATATTTTAATGAGCATGTTAAATAAAAATATGAATTCATGTTTTATATTTTATCTAAATTAAGTCAATATGATTACATTTATCATGATATCAGACTAACTAGTCTCTCTGATTAATGATGTGGATGTAGGATAGTGTTTCCCATCTAAGGATGAGAGGGAGAGTATCACCGAAGAGAGGGAAGCAGATTTGAGAGAAAATCCATGACCATCATGGATCTGAGAACTCACACACTTATGCACTAATAGTTGTTTCTTACGATTGCATTATATTTTTATGTTTCCTATGAATTTGATGTAGTTCATGTCTTAGTCTTTGAGAAATAAATTTTTGTTACCTTCATTTGCATTTGGTGACTACATGAGAAGTGTGCTTTGTATATGTTGATTGAGTTGTCTTCAAGTGGCAATTGTAGTTTTATTGTTATGTCAATTTGAGATAAATTTTAGTATTTTGAATTACTCATTACTCGATTAATGATACTCCTGCACTAAAAATGAATAACTAGCACTTGCACCGGAGGGGGTGCAAGGGTTACGCCGATAGAAAAATATAGAGAAGTAAGAAGGGGAGAGACATGCAAATTATCATTAGCAAAGGTAACAATGTTTGACATTAGAAGATAGTAGTAGGTAAATATACAATGTGATTATACAATGTTTGAATCTCAGTAATAGATTGAGAACACGAATCATTACATTTTTTTTGGAATAGATGGATATATTGCATGATGTTTGCTTCAATATTGCTGTTGTTGTAGGACTGTACATCGAATGTAGTGTTGGGTGCATGGAATAAACGGATTGGTCAATGGAAATGCAAGGTATGGAAAGGATGGTTGGGGGTGTTATTTGGAGTGCGTGTGGGTATCTGGAGAATACTTGTATAATGGTGGTGCAGTGAATGATTATGATCCATATCAAGAAATTTACCATAAGCAGGTGTAAGGTGTAGATCGAATGTCAATCAAGATTAGGAGGATTTAGAATGTGGGGGGTGATGGGTAAACATGGATTTGGTAGGTGGTACATGGATGAATTGATTTAATTTGGATAAGGTGGATGGAGTGTTGGATCTATTGTGGATGGAGTAAGATGCGTGTACCTCTTTTGCCACATGTAGCTGTTGTTGTTTTTTTGCAATCTCATTGAGATGTAGACATCTCGATTAGGGAGCCATAAGAGTCCTTATGATAAAGTGTTGTTGTCAACGCATGGTTATTATGAGATTTGGATATCATGGATGTCCCAACTTATGATGGTGTACATTAACGGTTGATGGTTTGGATTTTCTTTTTCCAAACTTGGGAGGCAAGCAATGGTAGGTGGATTTGGTGATTTGTTTGGGCCAAAATGTGTGCATATGTCTTTTTTGGTTGCTATTGAAGCTTTTTTGTGCACCATTGGACTTTATTTGATGGAAGTGCTTCCATTCTTGATTTTTTCCCCATAGTTTCTTTTACTAAAGCTTTCTTGTGCACTATTGGACTTTATTTGATGGAAGAGCTTCCCTTCTTGATTTTTTCCCCATAGTTTCTTTTACTGATGGAGATTGGTAGGGATGTTTTTGTGCTGTATTTTATGGTATCCATCTGCATATTATTTGTCGAATTTTTTGAATTTATTTGTCCCTTTATTTTTTTTGGTGGATGGGATGATGTGTGAATCATGGTTGAAGGTATGAAGTGTGGTAGCATTGATAGCAGCTTTATCATAAGGACTCTATAGTCTCCCAAATGTTGACTCTTTTTTTTGTTGTGGAACAGCTACATGTACATTTAGAAGTGAGCATCTCATGGGTGGATGGAACAGTAGGTGGTATATGTATATGGTTTATTGGATGTTTGGATTCTTGATGTTGATTTTGCGTGGTATTGCTTGAAATATGCTTTGGTTCATGTTCTTGATATGGATCAATTTGGTAGTATGGATTGTATGCAAAGGGGTTTGTTGTATTTTCATGGAGGGTTGGGAAGTGGCTCAATATTGTATTGAATGTGATACAGTCTTTGTATGCCTTAAAAATGACCAATACTTTAGGAGGATTCGCCAGCTTGGAGCAACCAGTTGTAGGAGTATACAAAGCTGGAACATCCACTTGCATGTGATTGCAAATGCGTCAGCTTGGAGCAACCATTTGTAGGAGTATACGAAGCTAGAACATCCACCTGCATGTGATTGCAAATGCTTGGTAAGTATAGAAATAATAGTTTCTATGTATATTAATATGGTAAGGTGAAGATAAATGAAAAACAAATATAGCTTTCTTGAGGGACTGGGGTGTTAATGTATGTGTACCTGTACTCATGATAAAGAGAGAAGACGTAGTCAAAGCTCTTCTTTTTTCCTGATAATTGTGAAGGGATTATTCTTCATTCTTGAGTATCGATCAAAGGTAAATGGTGGGTCGATCCTAAGTCCGTGTATTGATTTAACTCTAGATATAGCTGTAAAAGTTAATCCTTGTCTTTCTTTTTTGCCTATATCGATTGTTGCTCTTTTGATTGTCATTCCTTGGGATTTATGTATTGTAATCGCCCATGCACTGCAAAGTGGTAATTTCCTCTGAGCACCTAGTGATATGGGTGATATAGGAATAGTTTTTGGGGCATGGATGCTCCAAGGAGGGCCATTGTAAGTATCAAATTTTATTACCACATATAATGGTAAATTTGGTGGTTTGGAGCTTTCCGTGTATACAATATCTACAACTTGTCCAAGAGAACCATTTACAAGGCCTGCTTGAGTCCATAGGTTTGTAGTTAGCATGATGTGTTGGCCTTTACAGAGTAGGAGTTCATGGGGAAGCTTGTCAACATCATTGTCGATCTTTGATGGTAGGGTTGTTTTTATTGCAATACTAAGTGCAATAGGAAGATTTAATAGCTGTATCATTCTTTTGTTGTGTGTTCCAACCAAGTCATTGGTCGGGAATAGGTGCATTGCTAGGTCGAAAGACTTATTTTATTTGTGTGATAACTCTTTGTTTGTGCGATGCATTAGTAGCTCCCAATCTTGTTCAGTCGGTTCTGCATTACGAATGTTTTGTAGAGTTCTTCGAAAGTCAATTTGAGCTTGTGTGTCTCCTTGTTGTCGAAATATTTTTTCTAGTGTGATAAAAATAGTGAATTGTTCCCAAAGGGCTTTCGCATCTGTGTGGGCGACATATATAGGTTTTTCCATTACAGGAGGTAGCTGTGCAAAGTCACCTACAAGAATGATAGATCTTCCACCAAAGCATAAGTGTTGTTGGTGGGGGAAAGCCTCGCGTAGCCTAGTATCGATTTTTAAGAATAATTTTGGGCCTAGAAAGCTTAGCTTATCAACTAGGAGGTATTTTATGTGTCTCATGCTATGTTGGAACATTGCAAGTGACTGACCCTTCAATGGATGCATTTCTTTGATTGGAATCTTCAAGGCAGAATGTATAGTTGAAGCATGTATGTTGAATGCTGCGATTCCTGTAGGAGCAACAACAAGGAGAGGGCTATGTTGATGTGGCACTAAATTGGAAAGGTAGTGTTTAATGCAATGAATAAGATAGGATTTTCCTATTCCTGATGTGCCTTGTATGATCATGTACAATGGTTTTTCTATGTCATAAGAATTGTATTGGTCCATAACAAGTGTCAAAGCAAGTTGTTGTTTGGGAGAGAGTGGATATGGGAGGTTGCTAAACTCAAAGGATGTTGGGCTATCATGTTGGTCCACCTTGTTTGTGCATATGAAATGTCGTGCAGTTTCATGTAATGGTTGAGGTATTGTACAGGCATTCCAGTTGTGGCAAGCGTCAAAGTCACGTCTTCCAAGCATATTGAGGGAATTAAAATTCCTGCTAGTACCAAGACCCAATTGCGATAAGAACTCCCATTCATTCAATTGAATTGTATTGCCTATATTGTTTTGATCTTCTGGCTCCTCTTCCTCTTCTTGACTTACTTGTTCATCAACTATATGGTCAACATGCCACACACAGTATTTGCGTAAATTCATCTCCTTCCAATTTGCAACAATTTTCTCTTTCTCGATACCAATGTCTGCTTCAATGTTGCAAAAGTGCTTGTAAAGAAGTAGTTCACTCCAACAAAATGTTTTGAAATGTTCTGAATCCTCCTTTGGAATAGCGGTAAATCGAGGGAAGACACTGATAATTTCCTTATGTTTCCTTTCTTTCCACTTGTACTCTTTGCGACTTGATGAGAATGAGAATGTTCGTGCAAATTCAAGTAGTGTTACTTTATCCATTTCAAGAGGACGTTGTGTATATTTATGGATGTAGGTCAGCTCCAATGCATTTTTGTTTCGGTTTGTTTGGATTCGGTTGAAAAATTTTCTACCAACATTAAGCACCATAAAATCACGATTACAAACAACAAGGGGCAACTTTTGTAACATATGGCATGTTTCTTGTGCACCTATATCACGATCAACAATAATTTCGGACATGAATTTTTGGTATGCTACAAGTGCCTTGTCTTGGGGTGCTTGCTTTTGACATATGTGTGTCAACATATCAAGGCAGCTCTTAGATTTTCTTTCTGCCTTCGTGGCATATTTTGCAATGTACTTTAGAACTAGTGTTTTTGAAAGCACGGGCTGACAATCCATATTGGCCCTCCATATGGAAAGCATTGCTGGAATATGCATATTCAATCTATCATCATTACGTGCAGGGCAATAGGTTTTTTTCCCAGCTTCGTCACTGCACAATGAAGAGTTGGTACATTCAGGCCAGGGTGCACTATAGCGACACTCCATGTTGTTCCCTTTCTTGCGAAGGCAGGTTGATTCAGAACACTTGGAATGTCTTTGGACACGGTTAAGTAACTCTTCATAGTCAGTAAGTGTGTTTGTATCAAATATTTCGGGTGTTGTTAGTAAGCATGGATCGTCTTGCGAAGATCGATGGAATGTGTTGCTTCTATCTCCCAGATTTTGAGGATTCCAAGCACTGACATATCTATCAAAGAATGATTTTGCTATGTCTACATCTATATGATTGCTCCAGTTAAGAGTGTCCATGTTTGGTGCACCCTCAATCCAAAGGAAGCCATGTACATGTGCAGACCCTCGATGTTGCCACTCATATCTATACCAGTAGTTTGTTGCGCAATATAGTTTCTCTAAGACTTCTTCACGAAATGCTGTGAATCTTTGATGCAAGTATAAGGATGTGGTATGTGGGTTCATAACAATGTTATCTATGCGATCTTTATTGTTTAGTGATGTTTGGGTTGCCCCCTTTGTAAATAGTTGATGTAAATCGGGCCATTTGGTGTCTGCAACACTTAAGGTGAAGAATAGTGTTGGGGAGCCTATTTGGTTGATCATGTTTAACAATTCACCACGAGACTTATTCCAATATGCTCGTGTCCCTCTAAGGGATGATCCATAATGCATCAGTTGTTCGGCTAGTTTAGTGTCAGGAAATGTTTGTATATGGAGGCGAAGGCTATCTATGGTAGTTGGTATGCAGTCCTCAACATTTTTCTTGACAAAAATGGAGGCAACACCTTGGCTTCGGTGACGCATCAATAGATTCAAGACAAAATATCTAAACCTTGGGTGCCTTCCAAATCTATTATCATGGAACCTCATTAGGTGCAACACATATTCATGCATTTCAATTTGTCTATAGCGAGGTTGTAAATGTAATGCATTGCCATTGGGAAACAAAGAAGGAAAAGCCATGTCTAGAAGTCCTTCAGTATTGTATTCATTAATTGGTGATGACTCAAGTGTTGGCCAATCTATAATGGTGTGATTGTGATCTCTAACTTGCAATGTTTCTTTTATGATTTCTAGTTCATGACGTTTATTTGGTAGCCTAGCCATGAAGGATGAGGAGCAAGTGAATTCAGTGTCGGGTGAGTCTGCGTTAAATTTGGAAGCACTAATTGGAGCAACAATATTGTGATCGTTAGCATTAATGTTATGAAGCATAGTGGAAATGTCTGTATTTGTATCAAGGAGCTCCTGAAGGGATGCAAAATCCACCTCAACATCTTTGTAATATGGGTCATTTGTGATTTTATATTTTAGTGCAACCCACACACGATGCCTACTTACATAGCAGTCATAATGGTCACCTCTTGTATTGGTTCTTCGAACCACCAACACATCCAAGTTTTCTATTTTATGTGGCAAGTATTTTGCTATGGTGTTGATGTCCTGTGGGAAACAAATTGTGTGGCCACTATATTTGTATTGGCCTCCATGAGCATGTGTTACTTGTATTATTGGATTGACTCGTGCTATTAAAATTTCTTCGAATTGTGTTAGTGTTCGTAGCTCGTACGACTGTACTCCTGGGTCCATTAAATTAGTTGCTGAGAAACGATGTCTACCTGTCTCACGAAAGCATCTAAAACAAACTGGACCGGTTTGTGTTGTGTTGGTATGGATTCTTGGGTAGCATTCATGGCAAATTGTGCAAGTTGGTAAGTTGGATAGTTTATCTAGTTTTGAACGAAATCTTTTTGAAGCGTCTATAAAGTTTTGTTTAGAATGCGGTAAGCTTGTGGATTGATTTTTCCGTGTGTGGATTGTTTCATGTGTGCATGCTGACAAACCTATGTTGAAAGTGTGTTCATTTTGGGATACATATTCGTATGGGTCAATGTTGTGTTGGTTTGATTGAAAGGAAGGTGGTGTATTGGCTTCTATTGCTTGTTTTCCTATGCATTTGAAATGACGGCGAATGTTGATTTCTTCTTTATGTTGCATGTAGTAGTTATGAGATCTTTTACGGGATTGTATGCTTTTAGCAGTAGAGGTCACCATCTGTAAAGGAAATATCAAGTATAATTATCAAATGAACAATTACAAATACATACAAAATTGAAGAAGGTAAACATTAATTTTGATGAGTTCTTCGATCACTATATTCTGTGAAAAGTTGTTGAGATACAATTGGTATGCTATATACATGAGTAATTTGGTAGAAGAGACATATCACGGTATTTTCATATTTTTTATAACATCAATATATTCAATATACATGTGATTTTGAAATTCCATGTATGGAATGAAAATTCTAGAAAGTATACTATATAAGGTGTTACAAAATTTCATATACATTATATGAGTGCTTGAGGTACATCTAAACACTAGCAATATGAGACATAGTAGCGATTTCACTCAACATGAGCGAATTCTCTGCAACAAAATCTAGCTTGTCGACCTTTGTGATTGTTGATTTGACCCGTCCTTGAGCAACACTTGAATCATAGGAATTTGTGATTGTGAAGATAAATTGCTTGAATAACACTCCTTTCACTATGGTTTCAGCTTCAATTTCTGTTCCAGAATTGAATTGTAGCATGTATAAATTATCTGCAGACATTCCAAGGAGTTTGGTAGCTGGTTCTTCAAAAGCAACAGCCCATAATATTCCTGTATGATCTGCGACCTTTAGCTGGAGTATGTATCTATAGGTACATTTAGGAGTAGTGGCTTTGCACTTGGAACAATACCATGTTTGATCATCATTCTGGACAACTTTCTTTTTACATTGTCTTCCATCTAAGTCAAGGGGGCAAGATGGATAGCATAATGAATTTGTTTTTATGTATTGCACTGATGCTTTTAGAGTGCATTGGAAAGTTTTTTTCACACTGGTAGTTTGCTCTTCAATATCAACAATTGATTTCCTCATAAGCACGAGAGGTGCATCCAATGGTTGTGTATTCAATGGAGTGACATTAGCCCCATTCTGTTCAAACCATGATTTGAGTTGTTCAGCCTCCTCTATTCTTGGGTTTACAAATAGGTGGGTGCTTGCCAACGTGCTTATGACCTTGCCATTATACTCAGTGACACGGCCATTTTTTATTGCAAGTACAGACACATGTTTTAAGTGATAGCTCTCCTGCAGTTCCTTGCCTTCCTTTTCAGTTGTTGGACCCCATAAAGTAATATTAATGGTAGATGAAGAGGTATCTATCAATTTGATGCTCCTTCGAAGAACTTCAGTCCCATCCCTCCTCCTTATGGTTGAGCTTGGGTCCACACATATGACTATTCCAATAACATCAACAAGGATATTATTGTTCAATTCTAAAATGTCCTTAAAGGATGTGAAGGAGAACTTATGTTTGGGAATTGCAAGGTCATCTTCTGAGTAAGAAATGTTGGATTCCTCAACTAAAAGAATTTCAAGCTGGCTATTCAGTTTGTTGTACAACCTATTAGCTGACTTAATAGTCCCACCAGATATTGTATGTACTTCTCCAAAATGTACATTCATGTAATGAAGGTTTGCAACTTCATTAAAGCATGTTATTCGTATTTCAGTGCACTCACAATCAACAATATCAAAAGAGAAGACCTTCCCTTGTCCCTTCTGTGTGTTGAAGTGGTGCATCTATTTTTTCATGGTAACACGACCCTTTATAAGCCACCTTGTTTGAAATGGATTCAAATTTCTAATGGGCGTAATATTGGATGGGGAGTCTTTCTTTTGTAGGGAAGAGGCTAACCCAAATAGTGCCCTTTGAGTAGGTGGCTTTGTCACTATAGGAATGTTACTCATGCTTGTAGATGGAGTAGTTGAGTTTGTAGAAGTTACTTTTTGGACTTGCTCTTCAAACAGGTAGGCAGGTTGACCAATGATGTCATGTTGCAAACATGTGATTTCTAATTTGGAAATGACTATCCACCTATAAAGAATAAATGAGTCAGTATTTTGAGTACAATTAAATGCGGTAGAGCTGATAAAAATGCTAGGCTACAAATTGGTAGTTGTGAATTTTGTAGATATGCATGCAAATAGCGTGGCTCACCTTGAATTGCAAAGAAGAGGGCAACTGTATCCTATCAATTTGAGTATAGATCCTTTCTGGAGTTCTTTAGAAGTTATGCATTGGTTGTACTTTGTTGGAAGTGTTTCCTTCTGCTTATGTACCCCATCGAAGAGATCCACTCTATATCGATCAACCAATTTGAGTGCATGGCCAAACGGTACAATTTCTAATGCTTGTAGATGGGGTTGCAAGTTTAGGTTACCATTATTCATCAGCTTGATTGCATCCTTAGTCAAGGAATATTTTCTCAGGAGAGGTGGTTGCGGTACTATAACATTGTTATCAAGGCTTATAGGTGTGGCTTGTACTTGTTGGGTTTGCTATTCAAAGAGGTTGGTGGGCTCGCCAATGATATCTTGCGGCCCACATATGATTTCTAATTCCGATATGGCGATCCACCTATGAGTGTAAAATAAAGAAGTATTATCAGTAGGATGATATGTAAAATAATGGAGTTCATGAAAGATAATCTAAAAGTTTTGATTTTGCATATTGTAGCAAATTACTAAAATATGATGGCTCACCTTGAATTGCAAAGAACAGGGCAGCTATATTTAATGAGTTTAACTATAGAGCCCTTTTGTAGTTCTTCAGAATCTATGTGGTGGTTGTACTGTTTTGGAAGTGTAGCCTTCTGATTATGCACCCCATCAGAGAGTTGTAGTATATAGTGATTGGTTGGTTCAGGCCCATGTCCAAACATTGAAATATTTATTGATTGTAGATGGGGTTGTAGGTCTACATTTCGATCATGGATCATCTTAATTGCGTTCAAAGTCAAAGAAAACATTGTGGCAAGAGAGCGAACTAGTCCTTGCAAAAGTAAATTGTAGTTGGCAGCTATTACTTACTTTCAATGATGTATAAAAAGCATACTTTGTGAAGTGTGAAATTAATATGTTGTATACCCAACAAAATATACTTAACTAATTCGATAATATTTTAGAAAGCAACAATGTTCTTGAATGCGACCATACAAGTAGTAGTTTAAATAAAAGTGTGTATAGAAGTTACATAGAGTTAAAGTAAATTTAGAATAATACCTGTAAATGTGATTTTGAATAGGTATGTATGTCAAAATAGTGGCCTTTAGAAGTTAGCTTGCTGCACTTGTAAGGAAAACAAAAAGGGAGAGTGTAGTGAGTAAAAAATTTAGTTCACGCTATTAAGTAATCTAACTAAATTGGATGCACTCTAAATGTTTAGATCTGCATTCTATGCTAAAGGAATAAGAGGAAACATGCTTTCTAACAAATGAGTATAAAAGTAGTGCATTAATAGCAAGGGATAAACAACGAATGAGAATACAATAAGATTAAAGAGAGTTACTTGGTTCATAAATGTTTTAACCTATTATTGGAGAGCACTAATTTTATGTGGATTGTGTTCTGGTTGAGGATACATCTATCATGTATGTTAATATAGTATACTAGAAATGTGAAATATGTTAAAAGAATGGAAGTGAGTACAATATTATCGTTCTACTAAGTGATCAAATTTTAAGGAATGTAGGTGAAAAAATGAGACAATTATTGAAGGAGAGATATAGCATTTGTTGGCGATATATATTTGTTGGAGTGAACACAATGGTTAGACTATGCATAGTTGAAGTCAAATGAGGAAAGGTTTGAAACACATTATATGCAAACTACTATTCTTAATTATATGCAATTGAACATGGCATTTGTTTTTTGGAATTTTGACATATGGGTCAAGTAAAGATATACAAAACAAAAGAAAAAGTCAAGAACCAAGATGCAAAATGATAGCGAGAGAACAATGTATACATATTTTCGAAGCAAAAAATCTGTTACATGGTATTGTAGTAGGTGACATATTGGATATTTTTATTGCGAGGAGAAGTGCCTTGTTCATAGTATATTGGAGCTTACATTTGTTTAAGGGAGTTACAAAATATCCAACTATCCATAAGTTGGTAAAAGCTGAAGTTATATCATTATATCAACTACTATATCCACATTTATAGTGATAATGTATCTTAGGGATGGTTCAAGTAATTTTGGAATGCTTCTTTAATGTAGATAGAGCCACCTTGTCCGTAGAACTCATCCGCTTTCATTTCACGAAGGAAAGTACAAAATGAACTCAACTTCTCACAAGTTGAATGGAACTCATGTACTGTTACTTCCATTGACTGAATGTCCAAATCTTGGACACTTTGCATGTTTTGAACAGTGGCCTTCGCTTGTTGTAGCAAGTCCAAGCAACTAACTGTAATGTCATTTGCAAAATCTTGTATCTGACTTGTAGAGTTTTGATTTCCATTGATTGACGGTGTCGAATTGGCTGACAACATTGGCCCACTGGAACTACTGGAGATGTCAATAATATCCATTGATATTTAATTGACGATGTTGAGTTGTATCTTACAACCTATGCTGCAATAATATATGTTTTGTGTCAGTGTTTAACCCTATGCTCCAATAATATATGTGTTTTTTAAGTGGTAATTTATCATTTTTTACAATTCTACTTATGAATAATAATTATTGCTAATATTATTTTTAAAAAGACAATTATATTTAATATCAAGCAATAACTATACAAACAACTAAATATCCAATTGATAACTATTTGATACTAATGGATATTATATTGTAAATAAATCATTAACTATAACTTTTCCATACTAAAGAATACCACATTAAATAATAAAAAAAGTAACTTAATTGTAATTGTTCAATATCAATTGACTGTTGATAAATTTAATTGGCCAATACTAATAAATATCACAAAAAAAATATACTAGCACCTATTTTATTTCATTAAATCTAAAACACAATATTTTACAATTTAAATTGCACTTCTATAATAAACAGTTACAATTTTAACAACTTCCGTATACTAAACATTATTGATGAAATCCAATTAAGGAAATTTGCAATTTTGTTTGGCTGCAAAATTAAACTTTAATTGGCCAATACTAATAAATATCACCAAAAAAATTAACTATATTTCTATAAATGAATTCGCACTCCACATAACTAGTTAATAGATTTAAAGTTTTAGTAAGAAATATATATTTTTTGTTCTATAGACATAGGCGTGAAGTCAAAAACTCTTATTTCCTTGTATGTTTGTAAGAAAATCCACCCAAAGAAAGAGAGCCTAGCCACCATTAATGATGAAAGTTCTTCAAAGAAGAAGAAATTAAAATGTACACTATTGCAAGAAAACTAATAGTTTAATTATCCTTGTTAGAGAAAGCAAGAGAGAAGAGGAAAATGAAAGAGAGAGATGGTGAGACAATTTTAATTATAATTTTGAAGGTAAATTTGTTATTTAAATTAAATATATTTATTTATTATTATATATGTTATTTTAAATGTATTTATTAATGTTGAATTTTCTTTATTTATTTATTAAGGCAGCTGTAGAAGGTCAATTAGGAAACAAATTGGTATATTTTTGCATACATTTGTGCAATATATAAGGTGAATGGAGAGATGGATATATCACACTTTAATAAAAAGTAAAACTTAGAAACAAATTATATTAAAGTTGATAAAGTTTTTTTTTTTTTTAAATATAATGTTATTTGAATTCAAATATCATATGTAATAATAAATAAATATATCTAATTTAAATAAAAAAATTATTCCAAAAATGAATTTAAATTTTAATAGATTATATAATACATTTTTCTCTAAGAAATCAATTAAAATGTTAAATTTCCTATAAATTAATTAAAATAATAGTATATGTAAAAAATATACTTATTATAATTCGTATAACCATATTTTATAATAGGTTTCTATATTGGTTTTGTTTTCGTTTATCACCAAGAGTCACATTTCGTGGTAAACTAACTGGGATAAATTCACAATTTAAATATATATATATCCTTTTCAATGCAGAAAAAGAACAGCTCAGTCATATGAGAGAAAAAGAAAATAAAACAAACTCACGCGGGTAATATTCACATTAAATTTAGAAATCTCCAACTCATTCTCATGTTTAAATAGTATTTTCTTTAAAAAGCAAATAAAGAGATATCGCACTCTCTTAAATCTTTAATAAAGATTTTAAAAGATCTTAGTAAATCTTAGATAAAGATTTTAGTAAATTTGTAAATAAAGATTTGAGTAAATCTGAAATAAGGATCTTAGTAATTTAAAATAAAGATAGTAGTAAAATGAAAACCTTAGTAAATTTTAAATAAAGATCTTAGTAGATGTAAAATAAAGATCTAGTAAATGTAAAATGAAGATCTTAGTAAAATTAGAATAAAGATAGTAGTAAAATGAAAACCTTAGTAAATTTTAAATAAAGATCTTAGTAAATGTAAAATAAAGATCTAGTAAATGTAAAATGAAGATCTTAATAAAATTAAAATAAAGATAGTAGTAAAATGAAAACCTTAGTAAATTTTAAATAATGATCTTAGTAAATGTAAAATAAAGATCTAGTAAATGTAAAATGAAGATTTTAGTAAATTTTAAATAAAAATCTTACTAATTTTAAAATAAAGATCTTAGTAAATTTAAAACAAAGATCTTAGTAAAATAAGAGTATGTAAAAAGGTAAAAGTTAAGTATTTCATTAAGTATTTTTATCGTACCTTTAATAATATATATATATATGGGAAAAACGAATGAAAAATAAATAAAATGAACCACATTAACAATTTATTCTATTCTTTGGGTTAGCTATAAGCATTGTATCAACAATTATTGCATTGTAATATTAAGGGTAAAAATATAGGTTTAATAGAACATATATGGGTAGCACTTTGCTAGTTAGACAGTTATAGGAGTATCGAGTTCTACTTTATTGGTTAATTTTTCTAATGAGGATGTCCCACAAATCAATTTTTATATGGCCTATTATATGTGAAGGGTGTAATACATGAAGCACTTATTGGTGACATGGTCATAGATCTACAAATCAAATCAATATATGTACTAAATACTTCTTGGACAATACTCACTTGTAGGCAAATTTTTATACACATTCAAAGGTAGCTTTGGAAATGATTAGTAGTATATTGTTTAACATTTCAGATTGTATGATCTTTTCTCTTAAAGTGGATCCTAAAGAGGCATTATTGGTATAATGTTCTTCATCAAGGATAGTACTTCATCCTTAGTGTAATATTACACCCAGTTGTTAAGTTACTTAGGATAATTTATAATTGTAACTTATATTTCCTTACCTAAAGATCTAATAAAGACATTAATCACCCTTAATTTTAGATTATCAAGTGCTGCTAATTCATCATCAATTGTTGATTCATATAAGTCAAGAGAATCCTCTATCTAATCAAGACCACATATTTAGAAGTTTCAATTGAATATGTTGACTCATCTATCGATAAGGACTGATTGATAGTTAACTCATGATCTTTTAGATATGTGTCATATTGACTTGCTCATCCAATATTTCTATATACTTGTATTAAAATATACATGATATTTCAAAAATCTATATAAATGATAGAGAGTTGTTTTAGTAATAAATCTATGTGATTTTTGTATTAATATTTCATATGATACTCCATGATTCATCATTAGGAAGATGAAGAAAATTAAAAGATTGTATACAAATTTTTCCTAATAAACAGATGAGGCGGTTGGTGCCAAAAGAGGAGGGAACAAGAATGGGGATTAAGAGAAATATTTTAATATAAAAATGAAATTAAAATACTCCTATATATTTTAAATTATAAGATTAAAGGCCAACTCTAATATAAATGAAAAAGTATAGAAACAAGGATTAATAAGGAGGCAACACCAAAAATTGTAAAAAAAATAACAATGAACAATAGAAACAACAAACATAATATTGAACTTGAAGATTATTGACAAACAAAACCAATATATAGTACATTATTAACGTAGAATCATGTTCTAGGAGTAATAGTGAATTGCACCAATGATCTCATAGAAAATGATAGAAAATGTGGGTAAATCTACAATAACAAAAAATATTTATGTAAATTGAAGGTATGCCAAGAAAAGATAGGCTAAAAATATGATTAAAGGCAAGGACAAACCAAAACACAAAAAATATAAAGATTGAAGATCTTAATAAAATTAGAATAAAGATAGTAGTAAAATGAAAACCTTAGTAAATTTTAAATAATGATCTTAGTAAATGTAAAATAAAGATCTAGTAAATGTAAAATGAAGATCTTAGTAAATTTTAAATAAAAATCTTACTAATTTTAAAATAAAGATCTTAGTAAATTTAAAACAAAGATCTTAGTAAAATAAGAGTATGTAAAAAGGTAAAAGTTAAGTATTTCATTAAGTATTTTTATCGTACCTTTAATAATATATATATAGGAAAAACGAATGAAAAATATATAAATAAATAAAATGAACCACATTAACAATTTATTCTATTCTTTGTGTTAGCTATGAGCATTGTATCAACAATTATTGCATTGTAATATTAAGGGTAAAAATATAGGTTTAATAGAACATATATGGGTAGCACTTTGCTAGTTAGACAGTTATAGGGGTATCGAGTGGTGCGTCAATGGTGGAGTTGCACAAGAAACTTCACCCAAAGCCTATAGTGTGCCACTATGCACATACATGGTTAACAATTGTTTGCATTATTATACCTTTGTTAAAAAAAAATTTGATAGTTGTGTTTTTTCCCTTCGTGTAATTTTAGGGCGTTACATCGCATAGAATTGTAGGGGTTAGTTTACGGAAATACAAGTGTTAGTTAGTTTGAAGGAAATTATGGAGATTCAAAGAAGAAGATGTTTTTTTTTAGTGAAAAATATTCTATATTAAAATTACGTTAAAGCATATAGTTAGATTTTTAAAAAATAAGGGTAATATAGTATAAGTTCTAAAGTAAAATAAATTAAGATTTAAAAGATTATTAAAGTAAAATATTTTAAAAAAGAAATTTCTATCTTAAAATTTTAAAAGTTGATTTTTTATAAACACTAATTTTTTTTAATAAATAATTTATATTTAGTATTTTATAAAAAGAATTTATAATTAATAAAATATTTAATTAAAAGGCTCTAAGCTCTTCCAAAACACATATTAAAAACTTCAACATGGTCCCATCTCATAAATAATTATTTTAGGGGTTTAATTTGATTCAAATAATAAGAAAATAACATTAAAACACCTCTAAAATTTTCTCTTAAGTTCAAACATGATATTTGAGACTTAAGGGAACTTAACTAAACCTTGTTTTAACAATAATAAAAATAAATCATAAATTATAAATTAATTAACAAAAATTTACACAACATATTTACACAAAAAGACCTTAATCCCCTCTTAGGATAAGACTTAGGTATATTAGGGAATCACAACAATAGTTTCTTGTTAACCTCCACAACTTTCTTTTAATCTTGAAACTTTATCTACACACTTACACACAAGCCTTCTTTTAAAAATTCTGGATCAACTTTTGCACCGTTGGATTCAAACACAGTGGGAGTTTTTTAAGTAAATCCTAGTCCTAACTATTCTAACTTTGAACTTTCATTTTAAGAAACGTAATTGGAAAAATATGTGATTGTCACTAGTAAATATCTAAGTTAAAATTGCTTTTACTTGTTCTACTTTTGTGATTTTTATCTATTGGAGTGACTAACTCTGGCGGCGAAAGTGGAAGTGGTAATATTGTGGCATGTAAATGTCAAAGTTAAATAACAAACAGCTGTAGGGTTGTGGGAGGAGACTCGCTGTCCACAAAAGCTCCTAGAAATGTGTCAAACAATTCAATTCCCTATTTTCACATTGACAGAGCATTTACATAAGCAACTACCTCAAAGGGTTTTCAAATATCTAGAGGAAGCGAAGTGGAAGGAGAATGCTGAGCAGGCCGGGGATTCCTATAGCGCAAGGCTGGATGCCTTTGGTATTGCATAAACAGCCTCAGAAATCAAGTGCAACGCCTGGTTCCAAAGATATTAAAAGTTTAAACTTTGCTAGACTGGCCCATTCCAAATAACACTTACCCCTCTACTGAAGCCAATATTTCATACCAGTGCGCTAAAAACACAACCTTTGAAGGTAAAGAGTGGGGATATTGATGGAAGCACTTTAGTAACTAAATCAGGTAAGCTTTGAAAGTAAAATTATGCATTTGTGTTTGAAACAATTTTGTTTTTTAATTTAGATTTGATTCTAATACTTTGCATCCACAGCGCCAGAAATACAGGAGTGAAAGGAGAAAACAGTGAAAGTTTAATAGATGGACTGCCGTATAAATTCTTTGCTAATTGTTCTTCTTCTGTAATCCTTGTCGCTAACAAACTCTGTGCAGTGTGTTAACTATTTGCAATGTGTAATTCTTCGTAAATGCAGCAGGGTCTTGGTAATTTTTTTGTTACACTATGTAGCCTTTTTGTACATCAGTTGAGGCGGTGAAAGTGGAAGCGGTGCTGAACGAAAGGACTGCAGTGAAAGTGGAAGCGGTGGCAGCTAAAAAATTAAATCTTCCAAGAAATCGTTCTATGCATTTATTCCAAAGAAATATCTATGCACTTCGTTTCACCGACTTTTGAATTGGTTTGAGCCATTAAATGTAGTGATAAAAGATGATTACTTTGCACTTCTGTCAATCCCATCAAATTGATTGTGGAGACTTTGCACTTGTACCAATCCCATCAAATTGATTGCGGAGGACTCTCAACTGCATACAGCCAGGTAAATTGCATTGCACCGGAGCATGAGACAGGTTGGCAATCCCATCAAATTGTTTTGGAGGACTGTTGACTGCAAACAGCCTGGTAAACTATTGTTTTCTTTCAATTTTCCCCCACATTTTCTGAAGGCGAATTTTTTTAGCTTTTTCTGTGAGATTTTTTGAAGCCGGGGTTATAAAGAGGCCGCATTTGTTTTCTAACGCTCCGCATGGTGGCCGACAGACATGGCGGTCGGGGAGCCTTAATAAGGATGTGGGCAGGGAGCCCGAGGAGCTTTCTAGCGGGAGTGTTTCTGAGGACGGTGGTGGTGACGCTTGGGTTGCTGATCAACGACCGGGATTTGACCTAGGCAATCAATACAAACATGATCAATGATTTGGAGACTTTGCACTTGTACCAATCCCATCAAATTGATTGCGGAGGACTCTCAACTGCATACAGCCAGGTAAATTGATTGCACCGGAGTATGAGACAGGTTGGCAATCCCATCAAACTGTTTTGGAGGACTGTCGACTGCAAACAGACTGGTAAACTGGTTTCATGGGAGCGTGAGACAGGTTTCAGGCCGAAACCTCACACAATATATAGCCTATCGGCTAATTAAATATTTATGAATGAGAATGTATATGTTTATACAAATATATTAAGTAAGAAAATATATATATATACATACACACACACACGATTATGTATCCATACATATACACACACACATATATATACATAGAAAAATATATATTTATATATATATATATATTAATTATATATAGAAATATACATACACCTCGACAATTCTTTGTGGGGAACAAGGTTTTGTTGAGAGTAAAATCTTAGAAAAGTTCTATAAAATTTGACAAGGCTGCCAAGCTAGCACAAAGATATGTGGGCTCCTTTGAGGTCTTAGAAGTTATTAACCCGATTGCCAACATGATAGCTCTACCTCCAGCTTTGGCTCGTTTGCATGATGTTTTCCATGTGTCATATTTAAAATGTTACGTTTCTAGTTTTTATCACATTCTTGACTAGAATGCTCTTCAGGTACAAGATACCATAGTGGTTATGATTGAGCCTCTCAAAGTGCTCAAGGTTCGCATGCTCTGCCTCCATAACAGAGAAGTTACACCATGCAAAGTTCAATGGGAGAAAGACTTTGAGGATAGTGCTACTTGGGAGGATTATGATGAGATTCATCGAAAATTCCCCTTATTTAAATAGACATAATGCATGATAAGAAAAATAATGTTTTTGATAAGATAAGCAGCATTTACAGGGTGTTGTACCCTTTACACAAAAATCCCAAAGGCCTAAAAAAAGAAGCTAGTTCAAAAAGGGAATGAAATAGGAAGAGAGGACAAAACACACACATAAACAACTGACTGACAACTGTTGGAACACAGACTAGGACTTAGACAACCCCAGAAGCAGAGGGGACCAATCTGACTCCCTTAACCCTAGGTCGCGAGTTTGTGATAGATTGAGGGAGTCCCTTCTTCTTTCTCAGCACTACAAACCAGGAAGACTCAGAATCCAAGTCCACCGATTGAGGCGAGAGATGCAGATCAAACGAAGCCACCAAGGGAAAAGAGCCACCACACAACAGAGGAGGCGGCAACACAGGGGAGGAAACAGGAACGAACGAAGGACCATCAACAACAATCAACGAAGTTCGGGCAAGCTCAGACATATCAGTGTCAACAGATCGAGCCAACTGTGGCTCCACAAAAGGGTTAGCCAGAATAGGAGGAGACAAAGGTTCATGAGGAAAAACAATGGAGTCAACATCCTCAGAAGAAGCATCCAAAGGAGGAGAACCCACCGTGAGGTGATCCAAGAGAGCATCCTTCAATAAGAAAAACAATGTTATTGTTATTTTTACTTTTCTTTTTTGTGGTATCTAAACTTGATCATCAAGGACAACGATTTCTAAGGGGAGGGAGATGTTACATCCCAATTTTTTGTCACCCTCTAGAATATGTTATTTTACTATGTGTATTTAATTTTGGACTTGGAAATATGAAGTATGGTTAATTTAGGTATGTAGATAAATTATTATATTTGATGGATATATTTCATGAAATGATGAAATTATGTTTTAATGATCATGTTAATGAAAATATGAATTAGTGTTTTACATTTTATGTAAATTAAGTTGATATGATTACATTTATCATAATGTCAAACTAAATACTCTCTCAAGCTAATGAGGTGGATGCAAGATAATGTTTCCCCTCTAGGGATGAGAGAGAGTATCATCAGAGAGAGGGAAGAAAATCTAGGAGAAAAACCATGGTCTTCAGGGATCCAAGAACTAGCAAACTTATGCACTAATAGTTGTTTCTTAATATTGCATTATAGTTTCATGTTTCATATGAATTTAATGTGGTTCATGTCTAACTCTTTACGAAATAATTTGTTGTTGGCTTCATTCATTTACAGTTGGTGACTACATGAGAAGTGTTCTTTGTATATGTTGACAAAGTTGTCTTTAGGTGACAATTGTTGTTTTATTGTTGTCTTTTTGAGATAAATTTTGGTATTTTGAATTACTCATTACTCGATTAATGATACTCTTACAATAAAAATGAATAATTAAATATTTATGAGTAAGAGAATTTTTTTTTTTATATAAATATATTCAAGTAAGAATATAAATATATACTTGCACGAATATATATATATGTATATGTATATATATATATATATATATATGTATATATATATATATATATGTATATATATATGTATATATATATATGTATATATATATATATGTACGTATGTGTGTGTATGCATGTCTATATGTAGTTGTTATGCATCCACACACATACATATACATATGCATGTCTATATATATTATTGTTAATGTATTCATTTTGAAATTCAATTTGAATTCAAACTATAGCTCGATTAACAACTCAAGCATGGATAGTTAATAGTTAGTATCGAGAATTTAATTCAAGGAACTCCATTTGGAGGTGGCATGAATGGAGAGTAAATGAAGACAGTGGGACTTTACTACTCATGGAGTAGGGAGAAATGAAGGCAGAGGAAGTAGGAGCTAGAAAAGAATGCAGGAAATTGTAGAGAGAATGGCGGAAATGAAAGAAAGAATAAGAGGAAAAAAGGAAAAGGACACAATGGGAAGAAGAAAGAAGAACAAACGAGTGATTATTCAATTTTGGGAAAAGTTTGCAATAGTAGGGTATGTATACCATATTGTTTAACTTAGAATGGAACGGTTCTTTGTTGGAAAATGTGTGAATAACGTGTTGTCATTGATGTCAACCTATGTTGCTACTATGTGCACTTGTATGTTGAATGTGTTGAAGGTCTATAATATTGTCTTATCATTTGAAGTTCATGGTTGGCTGTCAAAATGTTTTGATTGATAAATCTCTTGACTGTCTAAGGCACAAGACTTGCACCACATGAGCTCTATCAAATACTCCACATTTCTCCACAAATGAAGATATGGTCTTGCAATTCAAAGGGTAGCTCTACAAAGTTGTGAGGTCTACATGTTCTGAGTTTCTATGCATAAGTGTTACCACAACGCTCTCCAGTATTAACAAAGTAATAACAAGTTAGGTTTTTGAGAGTGTTGACTAAGGAAAAATTAAATGTCTCTGTACTTCACTGCATCATATTATTTTGCCTTGCAATTTTGGATTTATGATCATGAAGGTTGTGTGTCTACTTAGTTCAAGTTTCACATGATTTGGTGCACCATCAGTGTTTTTGTAGATAACAGTGTGTTGTTTATGTTTCGACAACCTTGTAGGTTGGTTTGTTGGTGTTCAAATGACCTACGTCTGCAAGTACTTACTCAAATTGGTGTAAAGAGGTTATGGGATGCATGGTGGAGTCTCATTGTGTTCTCTAAATGATCTTTAAGTTGGTATGTGATCCTCCCCAGTGCAATAGTATGCCTAAAATCAATATTTTTTGGGTATAAAGTGTTTGCGCTAAAGCAAATGATCTGAAATAACAAAAGGAGTGCAAAGAAGTGTTTTTACAAGCCATATCCTTATGTTGGAGTAATCCACATAAAGTTACTTGCTCTCTTCAGTACCTCCTTTGGTCTGGAGTTGATGTATGACAGTTTACATGCTTGCTAGGCTGACTTGACATGTTGAGTTGTTTGCGCCTAGTGTTTGAATGTGTGGACCATTTTTGAAGATGTGTTCTATGGAAAATAGGTCCTAAATATCTTTAAGCTTGAGCCACATGCAATTTCCTTCTACTACAAATGTTTTCAGATTTGACTTGTAACCGTTGTATATCTCATATTGTATGTTTGTAGACGACAAGGAGAAATTTTTTGAAGCTTGCGGAGGATACAAATAGAATATCAAAGTTTTTGAGAAAGGGTGTGGGCGTGTTGCGAATGTTTTGAGCAGATAATGTGTGAATAAGAATCCAAAAAATCCCCTTGATATTGAAATGTGACAAAGATTAGTTCTGAGAGATCAACAGTAAGTGTATGTGAAACTACGAAGAAGCATGTGTGTTGAAGGCAGTGAGCCGTAGGTAACAAAACTTGTTGAAGTAGATGTATGTGTGAGTTTACCAAAGGTAGTGAGTTGGAGGTAACAAAAGTGTTGAAATATTCTAGTTATATGCTAAGGTTTTAAACCTCTATTGTAAGTGTTATATTGAGCAGGGAGTTGTAAACTTCCTTTGGTTAAAGACCATAAAAATTGTTGTAAAATCTTTTATTTGTGAGGTTGGATTTGGACAATAGATCCAAGCAGCTTGCTTGTTGTGGTTTTCCCTTGTAGGGTTTTCCACGTAAATATGGTGTAATGGTTGTATGCTTATGTGTTCTTCTACTTGCCATGATTTATTTGGTTAATTGTTGATGATTGGAAAGAATTTGATTAAGTACTGATTCACCCCCCCTAAGTACATTTGTGTTCAACATTCTTGACTTTTATGAATATTTTATTTGGTTTATATAAATGAATTGTAAGAGATAATGTTGTTTTGGTGTGAATTTTAAAAGGACATGTTAAAAACACAATAGCACTCAATTGTTTGTTCTGTGAGCGAAAGCCTTTTATATTTTCTTATGAGATTTAAAAGTTTTATGTTTTCCTTCATGAAGCTTTAAATAGAAAATAAATTTATTATTAGTCTCAAGATTACTAGAGATAGGGTTTCTATTACTTATACCTGAATCTTAAAAATGGGTCTTTCCCCTATTTCAAACAAAACCCTAATATGATTCTATTGTAGGGTCAATTCATAATAATGTTTTGTCTTACCTTTGTGAGAAGAAATAGCCTTAAAAGGATGTTATTGTTCATATGCTCGATCAGTGTATATTGACATTGTCATGTACATTACAAGCCTTAATTATACCAATTTATGTTCAAATGCTTGACCTATAGATGTTATATTGTCAAACCATTATCTCAATGAAAACGTTGATATACATGTTATACTATCAAATTATTATCTCAATGAAAGTAAATTATATTGTCAAACCATTATCTCAGTAAAAACATTGCTATGCATGTTATATTGTCAAACCATTATCTCAATGCAAGGATTATACTATCAAACCATTGTCTCAATGAAAACATTGATAAACATGTTATACTATCAAATCATTGTCGTGAAAAATATTGTATGTGTATGTCAATACTGTTAATTCTTATTTCTAAGAAAATAGTTGTATGTTTGATAGGATTAATGGCCTGCTTTACCTTTGCATGAGAATGGGTATATTAGTATCTATCCACATTGGAACTTATAAATATTTGAGAACCTATATGTGAGATATATATGACTATAATGAACCAGTTAATCATGTATAAACAACAATAATATGTTGTAAGATCATATTTATTTGATTGTATATTCATACCAAAATAACAATGATGAATAAGCATTGTGAACAAATGTATGATATGTGTTAATCAAGTTGGAAAGAAGGAAATACCCGATTATATTTATCTTATTGTTACTTGATGAATGTGGGTGTAAGTGAACATACGGCCACATTAAATATATAATAATAATAATAATAATAATAATAATAATAATAATAATAATAATAATAATAATAATAAAAATCTTTGACTGAAGTAATGTAAACTCTTTGCTTGCATTGTCGGTTCATCGTGTCTAAAGCTAGAATTTAATTAGATGTATCATGTGTTGGAGCAACAAATAATCAATGCAATATTCAAACTACCAGGAAATAAATTAAGCACAATGCAAAATCCTAATAACTAACCCTCCATTGCGATGTGACACATGTAGAACACTTGGGACAAGTGTGAAGGCACATGTCAAGTGTCTATGAGGTGAGACAACTAAACCACTAAGTGAACTTAAGCTAGTGTGAATAAGACTACTAGGTGTAGGAACTAGATAAAAGATAACTAGATGCATAAAGACACTTTTCACACTAACATCATGCATAGTTAGAAGGATTCTAGAAGTTATAGCTTATTTGCATTAGTACATAGTAGTAGTTCTCAATTGTCTTGATGACCATAGAGTTTCCCTATATTTTCTACTCTCGTGAAGGTTAGGGCCACTTCTAGTAGGAAGGTGTGTGAGGGATTGTTGGTATATGGTTGGAAGAAAAGCACTTGGGTGATACTTTCCCTCTTGTATTTATCTACCAAAGACTCATTATCTACAATTTTCCTTATTCCTCTTGTTATTATGATATTGATGTATATTATTGTCCAAACATGACCACTTATGCAATTATGTTCATGTACTAAAAACAAAAAGAGACATATTGAGTTGTAAACACAACTTTGTACCGTGAAAGATTGTTTAATACATTAAAGAATACAATGCAAAAGGTTGTTCAATGATAATATTCTTTAAATGCTCATGATTTCCTTATTAAATTTATATTGTGATTATTGCAATTGCTTTGAAAATGAAATAATGCAAAGTTTTGCGTTAAAAACAATTATTACGATGTTTTGAACTAATGAACTGGGGAGGTTCATTACAAATATTAAAAGAAGAAAACCACTAGAGCTTGCTCAAACAAGAGGTGCTCCAAACACTTGAGACCTTAGAATTCTCCAAGAATGTGTGTAATCACTTATTTTGGCATCTCAAAAGACATCTTTTCCCTCCATTCCAAGAACCCAACTTGGGGAAGCTTAGAGTCACCTACATGGAATACCAAGAAACACATTTCCATCCTTTTAAACCACCCAACTTGATGAATTAATTGATTTTGTCACAAGTAATCATTCAATACTACTAATGGATGTTTGCATCCCTTATGAACGTATTTACAAAACTATAGAATGTTATTACAAATTATTTTTCACTAACAACTTAGATGCCTAAAGACACTCTAGCAAGGATGATGGCACAAATTATATAACAAGATCTACAAGGTTGATGACACCTTAATCCTAACACATTGCACCAATTAATAATAGAGGGGTTGTACTATGTCTTCTTTTTTACATTGTCTCACTTGTTGCACTATCAATCAATTGTCTATTCCTCTTCATATTACATATAATTACTTTGAATGAAAATATAAAATACTAATCATTGTAAGAAATAAAGGGTTGTTTAAAATTACTGTGCATACAAAGGTAAAGCCTATTTAAGATGTAGATAACATTATGGAATAGATCTAATGGGACCTATAGATTTTTGTGTTTATTACATCCCTAAACCTACTCTTCCACATTCTTTAGATTTATTAAATTAAATTTGGACTACTTTGGCTTTTTTTTTGGTGCAACATGATGCTTTGAGATAATATTAATTTAAGAATAAGCTCATTAGTTTGATGCCTAACAATTTTCACATTATTCAAGACATTTTCACTAAATTTAAATCCTTGAGAATTTGAGATGTGGGATTGAAAAACAAGACAATATGTTAATCCTTAGTTTTCTCTCTAAACTTTACTAATTAGTTGACTTATTTCTATATTCCATGACATTAAGGGTGCTTGCAAGGAAACATGGGTCATGGGATTGAAAAACAACACATGATTGATCTTTATTATTCTCTCTAAACTTGGTACTAATTACTTGATTTGTGTTTCTACATTCCATAAGGTTTATCTTGGGGAAGGATGGATAGTGCCTTCTCTTAATGATTTTGCTACCTTTCTCATCCGAATGGGTACTCTAAAATCTTCACATACCTTAGTTACAAACTCGGGAAAAAAAAAGAAAAGAAAAAAAGGTTTTGACAACAAAGATGTGAAATAGAAAATAGGAGTTAAAAATCCACCACTTCCAAAGTAGCATCCAAGTCCTCTTTAATAGGTGAAAAGCCTGAGAAAAATAAGCCCAAATGCTTTTATTGCAAGACTTGGTCATGACGAGCACAAATGTTTGAAGTAGATTGATCATCTGACACACATTTTTGAGAAGAATAATTTAGTATTTCCAATTTATAGGTTTTAATTTTTGGCTTTAGCACTATTCACCAATAAATTTATGGTCATATCAAATGTTTGAAGTAGATTGATCTCTTGACACACATTCTTGAGAATACTATTTCCAATTTTGAGATATCTTAATTTTTGGCCTTGCACTATTCACTAATAGATGCATTGCCATATGATCATACCATCATATTGTGCATAGACATCATTTGTAGTTGCATCTCCCATAGTTCATGTTTGTACTAGCTCAACTATCCCTTATACAACTTGCTTCTATCATTGCCACCACCAAGTGGGCCACCACTAGTTATACCTACCCTAGTATCACTACCACTAGTTCTACCTACCTTAGGCATCATTGGCATAGACAATATCCTTTGCATAGTTCATGCTTGTACTTACAACCATCCTTTGATACAACTTGTTTTTATCATTGCCTACACTGGGTGTGTCAACACTAGTTATGCCTACCCTAGTATCACTACCGCTAGATTTGCCTCCCTTAGCCATCACTTGCATAGACAATAAATATTCTTTGCCTATCATAGCACTTACATAACCTTTCATACCTAACACACCAAACATAATCTTCAACTAGGTTAATTGTACTATCAACCACACCACCTTTCATACCAATTTCATACCAATTCTATGGCCTACCATGTCACCTTGCCATATAGATTGACACATGTACCAAACAAAATCTTTAACTAGGTTAGTTGTACAATCAACCACACCACCTTTCATACCCATTGCATGGCTTACCATGTCATCTTGCTATATAGATTGACACATCATTATACAATCCATATAGCTATTCACATCATCACCATCTTTGGCTTGTGGAGGCATCCCTATTCGTTGGCATTTTTTTTTTTGCATTACAACTTTCAATGACCAAATCTCAATCATCTAAGATGCTATTCAAATACAATTTTTAAATTTGGACTATTCATATAACTCTCATCTATTTTTGTAGTTAAAGTTTCTATTGGTTGTATTCAAATACAATTTTTAGATTTGGACCATTCATGTAACTCTCATCTATTTTTGTAGTTTAGAGTTTCTATTGGTTGTATTTACCTCTTTCTTTACCTTGCACATTTTTTTAAGATTTGGACTATTCAAGTAACTCTCATCTGTTTTTGTAGTTAGAGTTTCTATTGGTTGTATTTACCTCTTAATTTTTTTATCACATATTGTGAACTTTTAGTTATTCATTCTTGTTTTGAACCATTTTTTGACCCATGAATATTTGCAGGTTTTATTATTTCTAAATTCTTCTCCTTTCATTATTTTGATATTTAAATCATTTGTCATTAAAAAATTGTGATTGTCCTTGCTCAGTGTTTTTGATTTTACGAAAAGCTACTCTTTTGACATAGTATTAAAGATTGAGTATCAATTTCATCAAAGTCACTTATGGCATAATCCCACCATCTCTTTTAATGTTGGGTGAGATTGAGTTCAACACGACCAAATATTTAATGAACTAATTCATAATCATTCAACTTCACCAATAAACCAAAGACCTTTTGACATGTTTCCACACAAATGTTTAAAAACAGACTTTTAAAGCACTCACTAAAGCAAACTTTTAAACACCACACTCAAAGCACAAATGTTTAAAAAAGCTTTACAAACCCTATTTCAAAAATAGGGAGGAGTGAAGACAAGAGCATAAAGAACAAGTACATGCATAAGAGAACAACTTGGACGAAAAGAGATATCCTCGCACATTTGGAAGAAATCCGTATAGAAAGTGACGTTTATCAAATGATCAATTTTTTTATGATTGATATTTTAAAAAATGTTTTAACTTGGGGTAGAACATGCTTGCACTTGATAAAGTGAAACTTCAATATCCTCATTGCAGATTCAAACAATGACGGTGTTGGGGGCTTGGGCCCTTAATAGACCAACATCCAACATTAGACCCTACTAATCGACGAGAGCAAGATGAAATCATTGTCATCGATTGTTTTAAACTGTGAAGAATGAGAAATATATATATATCAATCAGTTCTCCTAGCTGACCACTCACGCATTAGGGGCCATTGCTTTTCATGGCCTATCAGATTTCATTTTTCTGGAACTTACTAATGGGCCCAACAAATAACCATTCATTATCCATAATCTCCTAAATAACTATGCTACCAACAGCTAATCCTACAATTCTATATGCAAACTATCACTTGGAAACAAAAGAGAAACACAAACAAATGACAAAAAGCTGTCGCAAATTACCAGATTGAAGAAATTCTGTATGAGATTACCAGATTGACAACGGGATGCTTTGGAAATCTACATCATACCGAATGCAGCTCCAACTGGAATCTATGCACATGGTGGGGCTGCTTGTTCAGATTAACATGAATGCATTCCATGGGTTGCCTTTTGAATACCTCTATAGATCTCTCATTGTCAAGCGAAAAAAGGCCACCATGCTGCCGTCAATTCGTCAATGAATTTCTCATGTATAAGTTAAAAAATAAAATAATGAATTCAACATAAATACACATAATTGATTGCATATATTGCCTTATATAGCGTATTACAGCAATATGAGGCACAAACATGCACTAACATTTTTCTATCATTTCTTTTCAGATGACAAAGACCGCTGCTTTACCGAATCTTTGCTCAAAAGGAGGTTATTTTACCAAACCACCGATTGACTCCTTTTTATCTTTTGAGCCAAACTATACGATAACCATGAAGAGGAGTTCACTGTATTTGTAAGTGTTCTTTGAAGAAAAGAGCTTTCATGGAAAATTTAATGGCCCTTCTTCAAGACTGTTTCTTAAGACATGATGTTTCCAGAGTCTATTATAATGAATTTGACTGTTTCTGGAATAGAACTGTGTAGGATTTCTTGTAACACAGATTCGAATCACACAGGAAATCTACAGTTTGCACGACAACCATACTCAACTAATAACAGTAGAAACCTAATGTATAATGATATGATATACGGTGCCGTAAAATCAACACAGCTGTCAAGTCTTCATAAAATCAGACTACAGCTCCATATTAGTTTTCATTTCTCAGCCAACATTTGCCAAGGGAATAAATGGTTATTATGTTATGGCGTATAGGTGCCATAAAATCAACACAGCTGTCAAGTCTTCATAAAATCAGACTACAGCTCCATATTAGTTTTCATTTCTCAGCCAACATTTGCCAAGGGAATAAATGATCATTATGTTATGGCGTATAGCTTATCAACGTAGCATCTTCATCTGGGACATTCCAAGAATGGAACAGATGATTCTTGTATAAAAAGATCAAATGTAATAAAAAACATGGTGATCACTATCATCAAGAAGAGAATTTATTTACCGAAAACATAATCTATTAAAACGACTTTTAGAGATAATGCCATTAATAAATTTGATTGTATTTGCTGGCTTACACTCACACAAAGTATTAACAGAAAACGTTGTCCAAGGGAGAAAAGTAAGAGAATATAAAAAGAAATTTAAGACAATACTCGGCAGAATATAATCACACCATTCTCAAATCAACCAATTTCTAAAATAAAGTGGTTTAAGTTACAAAATCAACGTAAGATCAAGATGACATTTATGCATTTCACATGACTTGAAGATCTTAAAAACAAATATTTCATGTTTCCATAATTACACGGCTGTTGATATAAAATCTTAATGAAGCATACTGATAAGCTAATCGTATTCCAGCAAAATATGGTCTGTATTTTCCGCAAATACATTTGATATTGCTGTATGAATAATCAGATTCCAAATTGAATATATTAAGTCTAAATTGCAAATGGCTTTAGCTGCTTGCAGTCAAACTTCCCGAACAGCAAAATCTTCTCCCTACTTGTAAAATTCAAATTCTGTATCAGGTTTCTTCACATTGGCTCTATAGCCCTTCTCAAAATCCTTAGGAAGAATCACATAACGATTTTTCCGAACTGCATGCATACCAGCTTCTTGGCATATGGCAGCTATCTGCATTGTTAATAAATAAATGACAAAAATACATTAGCGC
>VDFB02007953.1:0-23968 GCA_007258455.2 Sequoia sempervirens | reverse complement strand
GGATTCTTATTGATCCTGATCGTGTAGAGGCTATATTAAGAATCGGCTTGCCATCAAGTCAGAAAGAGTTGAAGTCTTTCTTCGGAAAGATTAATTTTGTAAGAAAATTTATAATAGGGTTTGCTGAAATAGTCAAGCCTCTGAGTGAAATGTTGAAGAAAGATGAGAAGATAGAATGGACAGAGCCAGCAAAGAAGGCATTTGAAGAGATCAAACAAGCCATAATTGACACTCCTATCTTGGTCAGCCCTGACTACACAAAGCCCTTTTACCTTTATTCTTTCGTGTCAGAACATACATGTGTTGTAATGCTTACCCAAAGGATAGAAGAAAAGGATGAACATCCTATTGCTTTCATGAGCGCACCATTCAAAGATGCAGAGCTGAGATATCTAAACGTAGAGAAACAGGCTTATGCTTTAGTCAAAGCAATCAAGAAGTTCCGTCATTATATTTTGAGAAGCAAAGTCTTTGCCATAGTCCCAGATGTGGCTGTTAAAACCCTCTTGATGCAAAATGAATTAGGAGAGAAAAGAGGCAAGTGGGTTACTATTATTCAAGAGTATGATGTAGAGATCCAACCAATGAAAATTGTTCGTGGCCAAGCTTTAGCACAGACTATAGCCACGGGACCAGGACTAGTGCAACAAGTTTATGAATTACAAGAAGTATCTCCTGATGAATGGTATGATGATATCGTCTATTTTCTGCTCAACCACAGGTGCCCTAGTCATCTAAACCTAGTACAAAAGAGGGCCCTACGAATGAAGAGCTAGAGATATATGTTGCAAGGAGCAGTATTATACAAAAGAAACCATGAAGGAGTTTTCCTAAGATGCCTCAGAAAGAAGGAAGCAAGACAAATAATGGAACATTTTCATTCCAGGTTTGGAATCGGCCATGGAGGAGTATTAGCAACAGCACACCAAGTTTTGATGATCAGCTATTATTGGCCAACAGTGTTCAAAGATGCATACGATCACGTAAAGACTTGCCACACGTCAAATAACTGTTGCACGAGAGAAGAACCCAACTATGCCACTTCAACCTGTGATCAAAGTACGACCTTTTGCGAAATGGGAACTCGACTTTATTGGTATGATCAATCCACCTTCCTCTGCACAACACAGGTATATTCTAATCGCAATTGATTATTGCACTAGGTGGATAAAAGCCCAAGCTTTAAAATTATGCACAATGGATACTGTAATTAAGTTTTTAGAAGAAAACATTATCACTAGATTTGGTTGTCCTTATGCTTTGGTTTGTGATAATGGTTCTACATTTTCTTCGTTGAAATTTTCTAACTGGGCTTTTGAATATGGTGTCATTCTAAAGTTTTCATCGAATTACTATCCTCAAGGTAATGGATTGGCAGAATCCACTAACAAAAATTTGTTGAATGTTATCAAGAAGCTGTTAGACAAGAACTCGAGGGACTGGCACACACAGTTAAGATTCGCACTCTGGGCAGATAGAGTAAGAGTAAAAAGTTCCGTAGGGACATCACCATATCATCTGGTATACGGACAAGATCCTATATTCCCCATATAATTGAGAATTCCAACGTTACAATTCATGCAAGAGTGTTTGGATCAAGAAGACAGAGTAAAAGCCAAATTGTCACAGCTGCTACTTCTGGAAGAGAAAAGAGATCAAGCATTGGAGAATTTCGCAAAGCATCAAGGTATCGTAAAGAGATGGTTCGATCGGAGAGCAACAATAAAGGCGTTTAGAATTTCTGACTTAGTCCTTTGTTGGGACAAAGCACATGAACGAAAAGGAGACCATGACAAATTTGACAACTTATGGATGGGTCCCTATCAAATTTCAAAAATTCTAGGGGATAATGCATTTAGACTAAAGACATTAACCGGAGAGGATGTCCCATTGCCAGTCAATGGGCAATTTCTCAAACATTATTTCCAGTCTTAGACTCCTAGTGAGTCTTGATTTTGTACATAGTTAGATTAGCTTTCTTTCCGGTTGGGTTTGGTTTTGCTCGGTTTGTTTTAGTTTAGTTTTTGTTTACTTTAGTTTAGTTTTTCCTGCTGGTTAGTTTGCTCCGTTTGCTTTCGTTTTCTTTCCCTTAGTTTAAGTTTTGAATAAAGAGGATTTCCCATTTGTGAGAAAGGTGATGTTGCTTACACACACTCTGGATTGACCTTGCCAAGGTATGTTAGGTCCACTTCTTGGATAAATACTTGTCGATAATCTTGGAATCCTAAATTAATTGTTTCTAAAGTACCTTAAGGTTAAGGTTAGTACTTGACTAGAAAGGGAATCATCTATTGTATCTTGAGCTTGAGTTTTATAGTTATTATATCTTACACACTTAATAAATTCTTTGAGTCATTATGGTCTCCTAGGTGAAGTCATGATCAAGCAAAAAGAAATAATCAAAAGTCTTGCTTCAGCGCCACTACAATGCTCAAACCCATGTGAGCTTCATTGCTTACAAGCCAAAGTGTAGAAATATGTGAAAAGAAAAGAATATCAAAAAGAAAAGAAATAAAAATGAAAATCAAAGCATTTGGCTTTTGGGTGTGCGGACATCTCTACAGGTGTACAATCCAAAACAAAGAACTAAATCACCGAAAGTAGAGCAATCTCCGTGAGATTATAGCGATAACCTTGTCGGGGCTATGGATGCCCGCTAGCAGCAAGGCTCTATCCATGATGCTTTTGAAGTTAAGACAAAATCACACAAAAAGCCATGACGAAACCAAAGAGTCATATTGGTCTTAAGAGACAGAAATGAACGCTTTTGCACACACTTGTAACTGAAGAATGAAAGATCTGGATACAATTTAGGATTCCTCTTGCTTTTTGAGTACTCTTCTTAGCCAAGGGGTAGGTTAGTTAGAATTAATTTAAAATTTTGGGTTTGAAGCGGGTCTTATCTTTGGAATGTTCAAGAACATTCATCACGTGGAGTCGCCAGATGTTGTGACCTTATCACACATCGCCCCATTACAAATGGGGACCCTGGTGGTTTGCTTTTTAGGGCTTTGTTGTTGCACTTCGGTTTCATTTGATCTCTGTTTGGGAGTTTAGAGTTTAAGTTCTTGAAGGGTCACCCAAGCCAAGTAAAGAATTTGAGCCCGAATCGGTGCACAAACGTCATCAAAATGCTTAAAAGGCCTAAAGGACGAGGATCACCTGTCGTTTGAGTCAATTCTGACACCTCCTACTTTTATGGGATATTCACTCTGACCCTATTTTTTAGGGACTTTATTTTTCGCACTTTTAGCCTATTTTGGACTTCCTAGTTTTTAGGGATTTATTTTTAGGAAGTTGCTATTTTTGGAAAGTTTCTATTTTGGGAAGGTTTCTCTTCTTGGAAAGTGCCTAGGTCATGGCTTCAACATTGTCATCCTCAGAAGATCCCCGAAAGTGGAAATAAGTGTGAAATTTTGGATGAACCCAATGAAGGCCAAAAAATCGCCTAAGTATTGATCATGGCACAAGCATGGGTAATGTCCGCCCCAGCTTGAATAGGAGATGGCATGAGTATATGGCAAGTCCGCTATAAAAAGAGTTTGACAGTGGCATGAGCAATGGCCAAGTCCACCATAGGAAGATGAGGGAATGGCATGAGTACATAGGAAGTCTGCCCTTGGAGAAGATGGCCTGACACCTTGCCAAGTCCGCCCATGAAGAACAAGACATGGCACAACACAATGGAAAGTCTGCCCCACTCAAGAAAGACATGGCACAAGACTAAGACAAGTCTGCCTTACTTAGAGAAAATGGAGAAAATAAAGAAATTTTGCCTAAGTCTAACATTGACATGCCTAGATACTGAGGAAATTTTACCAAAGACTTAAGAAATTATGGCAAATACATGGCAAAATTGACAAGAGAAAGGAATTCGCCTTAGGCAGAGACAAGAAATGACTTGGAAAATTTAATCAAAATAAAATGCCATAATTAAAATAATTTAAATGAGAGTGTTGGAAAATAACACATGAAATGTTATTTTAATTTTTTTTAATTTTTATTTTCCAACACCTAGGAGAAGAAATTTGAATTTTGGAAAAAGACAAAATGAATTCACTGAAGTGGCGCTAGATTTGGAAAATTTCTCTGAAATTGGTGTTGGAGATGAAAATTGCCATTCGAGAGAGGAGTGCAAGCCAAGTTTGAACTAGATTAAATGGAAATAAGTAGATTTTGCTAAATGGGTCACACTTTTCATCTTTATAATTGGCTTTGCTTCTCATTTTTTAATCATTCCTCTTTCAAGAACGAAGTTGTGATAAGTAATTTTGTCTAAGGCAAGAAGAAAAGTTTTGAACAAAGTGACGAAGTTGAAGCAGAAGGAAGAAAGGTGAATTTATCCAAGCAGCACAATAATCTTTTCCATTTTATTTTTTCCAGAGTATCAGGAAAATTTACATTCTCTACCTTATTCTGGCAAAAACTTCATTTATCTATTGGATAAATTCTTTCATTTCCAGCATGATCATTCACAAAATTTAATTTATCAGTTGGCTGGAATATATTTTTTGAAATAATGGCTCAAGTAATCTGAATTTAAATTCAGAACTTTAATATTCTCTTTGTGCATTTTTGCAGATTTATGACAAACAAAGGAGAACCTTCGAGGAAAATACAAATGAAGTTTGCCAGTAAGGGTTCGCAGCCAAAGTCCAAGATCAACTCTAAATGGAAGAACATCATGGACACCAATCTCGGTCACGTAGATTTTGATGATTTTAAAAAGAGGATGTATGAAAGTGATGGATTCTTGCCTACACCCATTGCACGACGGATGATGCGGAATGGCATTGTCCAGGCAGCAGAATTTCTGCCAACAGTGGAATGTCCAAAACTCATGGTAGAATGTGCATTGCACTATAATGCACAAGAAAGACAGATTGAAGCACCTGACGGAAGGATACTGGCATACTTGGGAGAGCTTGCTATACAGAAAACCTTTGGAATCCCAACCTACCACAAAACATCTTATCGAACCAAGGATGATGCACGAAAACTTTATGAAGATCAACAAGACCTCTGTGCATCAAACATAAACAAGTCATGGTTGGTGAAGCCTAGACCCATTGCCAAAAAGATGCCCAAGAAGCTGTTCAGAACTGATTTTAAAGAAGAATACAGAGATATGGTTTTGCTACTAAACAAAATGGTGGGCAATCCTCAGGGTGCGCCCTTTGAAACTTGGATGTATTATTTCATCAATGAAATAACTTCCGAAGTAAAAATGTTCAACTGGTCAAGGATGATCAGTGATAGTCTCCACGAGCAGCTGGTCAACTTGGAGAGGACCAAAACCTTCCACATGAGTTCCTATGTTATATATTTGCTTGCCAAAACCTACAGATATGCTGGCCTAATTTGCAAGGGTGTAGTTGGTAATGGCGAAGGAGAATTCAAGGTTTACGATTGCTATCCTCAGTTGCAGTTGAGCGAGAAATCACACTTTAGACGGGCGCATGATGCCTTTCTCATGTATATCACCAGAATACTCCAAGGAGGAACGCATCAAAGGCTCACCCGTGAAGCCAAAAGTTTAATCAGCAGATATGGATCCTAGTTTATAAAGTTTCCTAGATTCACATACATTAGACTTCAAGGATTCACAGGTCGCCCTTACAAGCTGCCAATTTATCCCACTAATAGAATGGTTTTGCTGGAGGTTCTGAGGCAACTAGAGACATATCAAAATATTCAGAGGCCAAAGCAGAAAGCAGCCGTCACTTTTCCACTCTTTATTGGAAACATGTTAGAATCCTGTCCATCGGTGCAAGCAGCAGAAATTGCCCAATTAGAAATACAATTTTTCACCTCCTACAAGTCTAGGGCTGACTTTGATCCACTTCATCATATTGGAACTATGGACGGGAGGAAATATAAACACAGAGTTGACCTAGAAGACTTCTGGGCAAATGCTGCTGATGAGTATGACGTGAGGGAAAGACTATGGTCAAGACTGCCGTTGGATATGATCAAGACAACAGAGCTCTTCCGTGTACCTGATCAACTCGAAGATGATGGAGTGTACGTGCAACCGGGCTTTGATGAAAGGCAACCGCTTCCTCCTGTGAGATGGTCTGAGCCTAAGCTTGGTGACTTAACAACTTTTATGAGGCCTGTGTTCAAGTATTCGCGATGGTGGGTAGACCAGCAAATGCAAATTTTACGGCAAAGGAATGTGCCATTTACATACGACTTGATGGGTGAGGCAGAGTCTTGTTCTTCGAATGTCGGTGCATCTCAAGGAGGTGAACTAACCAAGACTGCCAACCCAAAGAAGAGAAAAGAAAAGATCAATGACTCTACAAGGAAAAACAAAAAGAAGGCAATAGATAAGGTACCTGCTCAGAGGATGTAGAAATCCAAGGCCCTTCATTCAGCCACATCCAGAAATATGGATGAGATATTGATCATGGAAGAAGAGTCATGGGGACAAGTTAGATTTCCTTCGCCGGTTTTGGAAAAGGATATGGAGCCAGTACAGCTGGAAGATGATGATCATCACTCCCCTACAGGCACGGAGATTCTTGAGTTAGATGATGATATGGATATCATGGAAGGAGAATTCCAAGAGGGAATGATTTCCGCCCTCAAGGGAATTCAGGAGATCCCATCTGTGCAGGAAATTCAGGATATGCAAGACATTCAAGATAATCAAGAAGATGGAATTGAACAGCCAACAATCCCAGATTGGCTAAAAGAAAGACTGAAAATTAAGGTACCAGCAGAAATACCAGAAGAAGATGATACTGCAGACTTCTTGGCGAGGCTAGAACAGGCTACTACAAAGAAGCCAACCAAGAAATTTTCTACAATACAGAGAGATGAAACTGGTAACCATACAGTGCAAATTGCAGTACCAACAGTTGAGAAATCACGAGATGAAATTGCCCCAAATGAATATGCAATTACAACCATTGATATTGGTCCAACAACAAAGGGACAGGAAGTTGAGGACCTGGATAACTCTGTTGCCACCATTAAATCTAGGCTAGAAAAAGAAGTGGCGAAGAAAAGAGAATATAAAAGGGAGATTGAGCACTTAAAGGAATACATCCAGCATTTAACCAGGTCGCTCAATCAAGGTGACCAATCAGCCCCTCCACTTCCAAATTCTTCAGAGGAGCCAATAAGAAATTTTGAAGAAGAGTTGACTACCACCAAGGAAACCAAGGAATGGATGGCAGGGAAGAAAGAAGCAATGGCATTCACAGAAAAGTTGGCATATGTTTATGGGAAAACTTCCTCTCTGCTCTTGCGAGTTGTAAACCTGGCAGAAGCATGGGACGGCCTCCAAGATATTCAAAGCAAAATTATCCCATGTCTTCGAGAGATAAAGGGAATTCCGAAGCAAAGATTGATTGATGAGAAGATCATTGCAGCAGGAGTTGCATACGATTTCAACAACTTGTATTATGCATTGATTTCATGAGAAGTCTTGGAAAGAGTGAAGGCAAATGGCGCCAAAATTGAAGAACAAGAGGAATCCAGAATATAATCTTCCGCATGGCTGCGGGTGTGCTTGACAAGGACATCGTCCAAGAAAATGACTTGCAACTGGACAATTTGAAGGATAAAGTTCAAAAGATCTTCTCTACCACTGCCGGGCCAATCCTAAAAGAAAATTTGACTAGGGCATTCAATTTCCTGACCATCTGAAACACCTTCCTGCTGCATGAATCAAAATGGGTGATCGCCTTTGCAGAGTGTGCAGATAGCTTGGACTTGCTGGAATACAAAGTTAACACGCTGTCGGACATCACCATTGAGGAAGTCAGCGCAATCATGTCCAGGTTCATTGAACGTAGTGCTATGGAAGTGGATAAGGACGCAACTCCCAGTGGATGACTTCTCTGTTGTTAACTAATTGTTATTAATCTGGGCCATTAATCTTGAATTGATCTTGGCCATTCATTGTATTCTTAGAACTCTATATAAACCCCCGCCCCCCCCCCAACTCTTTCATTTCATAATATGATATAGAGGAGAAAGAGGTTGTAGAGATTGTAGAGCAAAGATTAGAGAGCATAGAGAATAGAGAATAAGAGAGAGAGTTCTATGAAATTGTTGCTGAAAACTATTTTGATAATAAAGTTCATAATGCATGAGATGCTTTGAATCCTTTCATTGTCAAATGGTTGCATGGTTGCATATTTCTCTTCCTCGTAGAGTAGATTCAAATTAGAATTTTATTTGAATGTATGTTAAGGGAATGATAGATTGATAGTAAAGATTAGTGAAACTTCGCTCATATTTTCTTTAAATGGATGATTTCATTCAATGCGTAAAGTTAGACTAAGCTTTTGATGTGGATGCTTCAATGTTTACTTCAAATAATATTGTTCTATTGATGGTGTTGTTCGTAGTGAAGAGATCTTAAGCACAAATCCCCAGAAGATTGCACTTGCATTGTGTAGTTGTCGTTTAGCATGGCGAAACAAAGTATTTTTTTTTTAGTTTCACTCAATCCTTACCGTCTCTTGATTTCATAGGAATAGTATAGGATTTCTAAACCCTTACTCCTTTTTCACTTTTTTATCTAAAATCAGAAAATTTCAAAAAATAATACAGCATTCAAGTCCTTGCTTTCTGAGTAACTTACTAGCGTAAATCCCTTTGTGTTACCGGAAAATCACAACAACCACAGAGCTTATCCACACCTAACTTACGAAACATTGGAATTGCCGTATGATCTTTCTTGCAACTTAGCATACGAGGTAGTTTTTCAAGAGAGGATAGAGCATCTTTGGACACTTTATTCTAGAGTGTTTGGTGTGTCATAAAACACGCATCAACACTACCATAGATAAGCAATTCTCGACATCCTCCAAAATGTTGAGCAATTCATCCTTCAACTAAGGAAAATGTTCAAGTTTCTTCCCTACTATGTAGAGTTGTTTTCCCAAATCTTCTTCACTTATACTCGTCATGATACACAGGCTAATAGATTCAAGGCTCTAATAATCCTCTGAATGATAAATCGCAATTGAAACTCAAAGCATGCAAGTGAAGATATGCAAAAAAGTGTTAGCTTTCCAACAAGCCAACAAAACCAACTCTGATACCACTGTAATAACCCCCGTAGGGCATTGTAATGTCCCCAATTTTCTGAGTCATCATAAAGTTGGATTATTAATTTAAGATGTTCGAATTAGTTAATTTAAAAAGGACAACTTAAATTAATAGACCTTAAGTAACTGAAGTTAAAAAAGTTAAAATAAATATATTAAGTTACTTTGAAGGGAATTCTCAATAAAAAGAATAAAAGGTGAAAAAGGAGAAAGAGGAGAATTCAAGAAGACACACGAGGAGTTACGAAGGAGAAAAGAATAAAAGGTCTAAGAATTCATTTACATGCAGGCTTGGTTGATTATGGTTTTGGAGAAGCTTGGCTTTCTCGAAACTTGAGGACGGAAAACCTAATGTTCTCAGAATTGGACGAAAACCCAATTTCTGAACTAGCAAAAAGTCACCCAGATTTTGCAGTTGATTTAATCGTTTGAAGTTCGTGAAATTTGTGAAGTTTGGTGCTAAGGCAGACTTCATAGTACAGAGCTAAGCAAGGTATAGTCTATCATATCTTCAATAAAATTTTGGGAGTAAATTAAATTAGAGTTTAATGATAAGGAGTGTTTGTTGGTTAAATTGTGTAGTTTCAGAAAGAGAACATTAAGCTCACAATGTATTCAGAAATTGTTATTAGTCTTCCTACCGCCGTTCCAATTGGGACTATCGTAGCCATGCGGGAGCTCTAAGAATTATTTCAAATATTCAAATCAGGAAATGATATGCTACTTAAGAATATGGGTTGGGAGGAATTCTAAGCACGCAGGGAATAAGAGTCGCCCAATTATTTAGAGATTGGAGGATTGCTTCAATATCGTTCTGGTGAATTCTAATGAAGGCTGAGGTCATTTGAATATTTAAATGATGCAAGGGAAGCCATGGTTAGAGGAAGAGCCACAAACAAATATTATTTTGTTATAAAATATACTGTTCTTAGTCGTGCACTTGCGAAAGGAAGGACTTTGTGAAAGAGATAGCACCGAATTATAATGGAGGAGGATTTAATATTGTTTCAGAATATATAGGCGACAGAATAATTCGAAGATTTTCTTGAAGCTTACGGGTGAAGATTACTGTGTTAAGGAAATCATTTATCAGGCTTGCTCATATTCTTTATCAAGAGCTGCTTGTCTTAGAAGAAGCGACGCAAAGAATTAAAGGAGTCATTTATTAATATTGCTGAGTCTGGTTACTTGAACAAGTTTAGAAACTGAGGGAAATAACAGCATCAGTAAAAACGTTGCCAGAGTTGGGAATAAAGTGCGACTTCAGTGCCACCCATTCAAGCAAAGAGCTATCAAAGCGCCATGTGGAGGGAGACCAAGAGTTCGGGAGCTGGGTTTGCTTATTGTAATTAAGAATCGATTTTATATTGGCCGTTGCTTCATATCCTCAATCCGCCTTGGTTTTGACCATCAAGCTTCTTAAGCTTTATTGTCTTCTATGTTGAGTTGTGTATTATTAGAAGGGAATGAAATATGGAGATGTTGTGGCTTAGAGCAAAGTTGTAAGGAGCTCAAATTTACCATCTGGTTGATGTCTTTCCTGGTTACGAATTCAAATACCTCCAGTGCTATTCATGTGAAGACCCAAAAGAAACTTGTGAGTGCAGAATGAATATTATATTCATATTCATACTATTGTATTTTTCATAGAGGAAGGGTGGCCATTTTAAAGGAATATCAGGGTGAGCTTAAGACTTCCAGCCACTACCAGCCATCGATTTGTATTCAAGGTGGGCATATTCATTATTTGGAAAACAAATCTATTATTTGAAGAAATGACGGCTCTTTCTAGAGCGATTAATGTTATAGGAAGTCAGCAATAATAGTTTACCAGAAGCTGCACACATTTGAGGAGTCATAATAGGTGTATTCATCTACAGTTTGCAAACTTGTTCTTGAAGACATTGTTTTGAGCTGCTAGATGAGAGTTTTTAAGTCTTCAGGGAAAATCTGTAATTCTACAACAGGTCAGGAAAATAATTTGTTAATAATGTATTACTCCCAGGCATTTAATATCAGAGTTGCAAGTGTTAACCCACAACTTTATTTTGAAATGTGATGTCTGAGTCAAATGACATATTTGTATTACTCATTGGTGTTGGTAATATCGGAGTTTACATATGTTGTATCTGCATTAGTGAGACTTTAAATTGAATATGTTATCAAATAACGAACTGCATTTCCTCTTAAAAAAAAAAATCAGTGTTGTCCATTGCTTTGTAACTTGATATTGGAGAAGAATTTATTGTGATTAGACTAGATATCATTAGTTCACTTGGGAGCAAAGTAGAAAACCAAATTGGAACAGCCGATACTAACTATTTGATGACATGCCTGAGCAACTAAGTTGTTGAAACTCGAAAAAATTAGTCCAGATTAGGGTGGCTCACTACAGGCATTAGCTCAAATCCCATTATAATGTTTGCAATCAACTCAATTACACTTGTTATGATCACATCATTCCTAGAAATGGACAAGGTTGAGATCATACAAAGTAAGAATGAGGACAAAGGAAAATTAATTAAAAAGTGTTGGTGGCAAGCCAACCAACTTACAATTTAAAACAATCATAGAATCACTTTAGCCAAACTGGTTGATAGTGGGTGCAAACAAAGTTGCATCAATGCCAAAATGGCACATTAACTCATCTGATTGCTATTCACACCATGCAAAGCGAAGAAAGATAGAAAATAAAATGGGATCCAACAGTACTACTATCCAAGGATTAATTACAAAGAAAATAATTGCAAATGAAAGAATCCGACAAAATACCTTCTAGATAATTACGATGATGAATGATATTCATTAAAAAACATATATTAATTAAACTCAGATACATATTTCCATAATTTTGAATATGAGCATTTTGTCAAATAGTTGGCATGAAACTGAAAGCGCAAATAAATTATTACCCAAAATGAGATGTTGAAACCTTTGAGTGATGTAATATGTTGAAAATGCCAATGCCTCATTCCTGACTTGCTTGTTAACCATTGAAATTCTTTGTATGATCAACAAGAATGAATATAACCAAACAAATATACCACTACAAACTAAATTGGATGGCTCTATGAGTTTTAGGACACAATCTAGATATAGTTAAGGACTGATATAACTATTGTAGAAAATTGGTTTGCACTACTGATCAATTGTACAGCTGCCCAAGAATGGAACAGCAAACTGTAAGCCATCACAAAAGTGTTGCAATTCATAGAAATCAATTATTGATGGCTAGTATCCATCAATATCACCTTAAAGGCAGCTTATTTTATGGCACTCATAAAGTTAACTCTTTTCAAAAGCTACAGTTGGTTGATAACAATTCTAAAGCTAATCAGTTCTCAAATAGATGATAAAAATCTGATTTTTTTATGTGACCAGCAGACAAAACAATCACCATAACCCAAAACTGAAATCATAACCAGAAGCAACATGGAAAACAAAAGCACACTAAAATCACATACCAAACTCGAAAATCGAAAAAATCTCTGCAAATCCAAATACTGAAAACCAGAAACCACAATGAAATACCCACTAAATCTAAAACTCAATTTGCAACTTTCAACACAATGGTGATTCCTACATGAAACCACTTGAAATGGAATGAGGTTTTTTGTCCCCAAACCAATCTTTGATGCACACTGGTAATCCCTAGATGGAATTACTCTAAAAACTAGGAGGGTTTTTGTCCTCGAAGCTTTCAAATTTTCTAAGGGTTTCCATCCTTGGGAAATCGAGAAGATGAATGTGCATTCATTCTTGAGAAATGAAATAACTCCAAAAAGAATGTAATGTCTTTTTTGAAAACTCTCCTCCTTTTATAAATTTTGCAGAGCTATTTTAGGAAAAAGCATTTTTTCGCCACAATTTCAAAAAATGTTTTTTATTTTTTCGTTGCTTTTTCAAAAAAGTTTTTTTCCCTTAATAAAATAACATAAAGTGTCATTATGACCACTTTTCAATACCTTGAGCCTAGTGAAACTTCATCTACACTTAAAACAAATTTTTAAATAATTAAATTTATCATTTAATTTTACTTTTTCGACAACTTTAATATTTAATTATTTAATTAATTTTTCCTTTTAAATCATCCCAAAGTCTTACAAATTATATTAAAATAAGCCAATTAAATTGCCCTGATAATTCCACCAACTCCTTAAGTGCATAGGACATTAGACCACGGAAAGTTGGTGCTTTCCAAGGATGATGGACTTCTTCAAGTAGTTTGAAGTGCTCCCAAAATATCAAATTTGCACATAGAAAGTATTGTTGTGTATGTCTTAGCTCCAAGAACTTGTTGCTGCTATTAGGATTTCTTTTCAAGAAAGATGGCACTATCCAAGAAAGTTGAAGTTTCCACGAATGTTGGAATGGATTAGAAAAGCGGGTGTTACATTCCTTCACCCTTAAGTAAGCCTTGTTCTTGTTTCCTTTGTGACAACTATTCTTACAACTTCCATGTGTAGCCTATTCTTCCCTTGTTTCTTTCGTATCTTGCAAAATTCACCTAAAACAATTGCCAATCATCTCCCATTTCACCTCCTCTTCCTTCTCATAAGATTTGAGCTTCTTTGAAACATGAGTCAAACACACCCCAACACATTTGATCCACTCTTTTCTAGCTTCCAAAATTAAATGTGAAGTAATCTTGTTGAAGATTGTTGCATTATGTTGTCATTGATGCCAACCTATACCAACCTCTAGTGTGGTCATGTTGAGGAGTTGTGGTGTTGAGCAAGTGTTGTTGATGTAGCTAGTTCACTTGGTTTCCAAGTGCTTTTGAGAAAATTTGAATAGAGAATGTACAAAGTGACAGAGTTGTGTTTTGCACTGTGCTTCGTAGTTCTTCATGGTTGAAGATGTGCTTGTGCGGTTTGGATGAGATGATTAGAGGTGTTCAGAGGTGTTATATCCAAAGTTTCAAGTTTTGGATCGTGCGGTAGTGGAAGATGTGTCTGACAGTGTGTTGCCTATGAAGAAGTTTGTCTGGGAGAAACGGAATCGTTATGCATTTTTGTGCGTTGAGGTTTTTTGTCTTGCAGATTTGGGAATGTGCTTATATTGCTTGCATCTACCTTCCCCTAGAGTGTTTGGTGTTCAGTTGTTTCACAAGGTTGGTTAGTGAGTTGTATGTCTATGGCTAGTTGAACAGGATGATAGTATTCTCGGTTTCAAGTGGTTGCAGCAGTGTTGTTGAATATTCTAATGATGTTGGAATATTCCAAGATGTTGAATGATATTGCTACGTGGTCTGCAGGATATTTACGGACCTGGTGAAGAGTGAATTGATTGTTTGATAGTGTTAGTGCAGGTTTGGCCAACCTAGCATGCTAGCGCTAATTGCGGAGATGGTTTGTTGTTTGTGGAAGCACAGTGTAGCATGTTGGTGTAGATTTGGGTTCTAGTTAACCCTTGGTGTGGTCCTCCTTCACTTCTTTCCACCGTGGAAGTGTTTGGTGCTGACCTATTTGGTGGTTGCACATTTGAGGTGTATACATTTCATTGAGGCCGACCTGTAGAAGTTGTTTGAGGTCATGGAAGATATATAATCAAGGTTAATTGTTGGAGATGTGTGTGGTTTGATGTGTGGTGCGAAATGATGTAAGTGTGAATTAAGTGTTGTGATCTGAGTGTGAGCTTAAACGCTTATGACTACCAGGAGCAGTGAGCAGAAGGTGTCTACATTTTAGTGTGCCTAAAGTTGTTGGAGGCAGTGAGCCAAAGCTTACAAATGGTGTAGAGTTTTTGTGGTGGATCTTCCTATTGCTTTGAGGTAGTGAACCTCCTTGTAACAGTCTTCTTCTATTCTCTTTCTATTCCGGACAGTGAGTCCTTTGGGCAGTGAGCCATTCTTTTCTTTTGGGCAGTGAGCCCTTCCGGCAATGGGCCTTTTGTAATCGGTGTTGTTATTCATATATATGTGAGTTAATCCTCACCATGGTTTTTCCCTGATTAGGGTTTTCCACGTAAATCTGGTGTTCTATGGTGTATGGTTGTGAATGTGTTTATGTTTCATTAGTTTACACTCATGTTGATGCATAATAAGGATTTGAAGGTTAATGAGGGTTTGACTATTGTAATGTACAATTGATTCACCCCTCCCCCCCTCTCAGTTGTCCTATGTGTCTAACAATCCTAAGCTGACTTACAATGTTTATGCCTCAAATTCCACTAGAAAACTATAAACAAAGCCTCATTTTCTCTAATTTTTCACCATCTACTATCAAGTTTTGGTGTAGGAGCACCTTATGTTTTTATGTCTCCATCAAACATTTTTGTAGAAATTTGAATTTTCAAACATAAAGCATTGTAAATGGCCATGTGAGGGCCCATTCCATTGTAATTCAGTCTTTATAGGTGTTTAGAAGGTCAAAAAATGAAAGTTTGTAGAAATATCAAAAAGATGCAAAAAGTTGCTAAAAATGTAAAAGTTGTCAATAAAGAAAAAAAGTGCAAAAATCAGAAGATGAAGAGTCTTTGTGGAGAAATTGAAGGGATTGATCGATGAAGGAAGTTGAAGAGGTATTTATTAGTTTGGAAACCTCCATAAAAGCAGTTGTAAGGTGGGCTAAATGGTGTGTAATTTCCAGCGCACACATTAGTTTTTTGGTGCTTGTTCCAAATCAAGCGTTGTTTCTTTTAAAGTATGTTATGAGGGACTGAAATGGGTTCCAGAATGTGTATTGTGCTTGGAAAAATGCATTGTGATTGAAGTGTATTCACCCAATGTAGTGCTTTGTTGACCTACAAGGAAAAAGGAGGTTTGATGGCTTAACATTGTAAATCTGATAAAACAGAGATAAGAATGATACTTAATGCTTGGAAACAGTCTACCTGATGATATTGTTGATGACTCTATGCTTGGGTAAGGTTTTGAAGGCAGGTTTGATGATTTTGATGTATGGAGCAAGATGTACCCTATGTGTAAGAATGGTGTTTGTCTGCAAATTATCAATGGTTATGATAGTTTAGTGTCTTGATGGTGAGTTACTGGTTTGTTCCTGACAAAAATGTGATGTTAAAATGTCTTGAAAGTCTAAGAACAGGATTGAAACAAGAATGATTGACTTGTGGTTATTTTGCCTTGTAAAAGCAAGTAGAATTGATGAGTCATTTGATGAAGAGTTATTTGGTTCAATGAATTCCAATCAGGTTTTGGCTTTCTTCCTGTTAGAAAGGTGTTGGTACTGATGAGTTTGGGTCTGATAAAGGTTTGGAGCCTAAGTTTGATGATTTATGGCTTTGTGAAATGAAGAATCAAGTGAAATTGTGTGGAGTTTTGATGAAAAGTTTAGTGTATCAAAGATGCTTGTTCAATTTGATCTTCTCCAATTGTGTTTGGGACAGAAGTTCCCTAGATGTATGGTGTTTTGGTAGATGCCCTTGCATAATAAGGATTTGAAGGTTAATGAGGGTTTGAATATTTTAATGTACAACTGAGTCACCCCACCCCTCTCAGTTGTCCTGTGTGTCTAACAATCCTAAGCTGACTTACAATGTTTATGCCTCAAATTCCACTAGAAAACTATAAACAAAGCCTCATTTTCTCTAATTTCTCACCATCCACAATCAATTTTCCTCGTGTGATATCATTTTGCTGAAACTTTGAAGCATTGTTAGAGCTTTGGAGCCTTGGGGCATTATCAATCTGTTGGTGCATTGCTTTGGACCCTTGGAGAGCCATTTTGAATTTTTGCCCTAGCATATTGTGGAGTTTTGGAGTGCCATTTTGAAATTCTTCCCCAGCATATTGTGGAGTTTTGTCTCTCCCTCCCATTCCATTACCTTAGTCATTCCATCATCCCAATTTCACCCAATTTCTGCCTATTTCTTAACATTCTCCCTCCAATTCCATCCCTCTTCAGTCCTAAGCCAGTTCCCATACTTTTTATTGCCATTTGATATCCCATTTATTTCTCCCGTTGTCCTCTTTACCCTCATAGTCTCCATTTCCCCCCTTTGTATCCAAATTAGGGTTTGTGATTTATGTTTACATTTGCATGTGTATCATAGCTTAGATCTAATTATACTGTTGTCATGTTTATATATCATGTGGATCAATGTTTGAATACCCACAAGAGGGCTGACTGAATCAGCTTCCCCTTTAATCTTTCTATTTTGTGGGATTTTTATATAATAAAAAAATATGTTTGCAAGTCATATATGAGAAAATTTGTGTACTTGTGATAGAGCTGGCAGTTATGAAAAATGCTTAGAATCTTGAGACAAACATTCAGTCAAATTTTCACACCATTTCTAACATAGGGTTAATTGCATCCCATAGGTTAATGTTGAAGTTCTTGGCATAGGATTTCTATTCTAGGTGTATGTTTTGTGCCTCGCACATTTGATTTGATCCTACTTCAAATCAACTCCTGCAGACTTCAAATTGCACAAGGAACTTCTTTCTGTCATTTACAGTCTGCCCATCTGATTTCATTAGTTTTTGTCAAGTGTTAGGACTTCAATTTCCAGTCTTTGTTTCTCTTTTAAATATTTATCCTAATTTTGGACAATAATTTCACTTTATTTTCTATGTGTCTATCTATCACAGGAGCTAGAACAACTTGGGAACGCCTTTACATCACTAAACTTTCTTATTCTAACTTTTGTAGCATAATTTGATATATGGTCAATATTCAAGTGCTTGGCATAGGACTTTTGACCCTTGAATCAATATTCCTAAGCTAAGTTACCAATTCGTTTTTGGATTCGGGTACGGGTACAAGAATCCGGTACGGGATTCAGTCAAAAAAAAAAAATTGGGGTTGGGTACGTTTTGGGTACGGGCCATACGGCAATACAAAAAAATATATACATATTTGCAGCAGTAATTAAGTTCAGAACACACCTTGGTGAATGCAGCTTGCTTAGGAGGAGGTTTCCATCTAGCATCAGGCTTGGCTTGAGGGCATGTTTTTTTAAGTGTCCAGTATCAGAGCAGGCTCAACATCTAAAAGTGATCCTTTCATGATCCAAAAGATTATTCCACTTACTGTCACCAACCTTCAGACCAAAATTTTCTGGCAACTGTTTGGATGTATCTAATTCCACGAAAATGTGAACAAATATGAATTGGAAGAATAACTCAATACTCTGGGTCTTGGAATAAATTTCCAAATGGAGTTAACAATGGAGGCTAGGTTGGAAGAACTCCATAGTTGCAAAGGGAGACTCAGAAGACACACCCAAGCAGGGAAAGTTGAAAAGGATTATGTGATAGTGTTGAACTTCGGGTACCATGGTTTAATACACAAATGGGCTCTATCCCAGGACCATGGTGTAAGGTCCCTTGCTAAATCTGATTCAAAGTTCACCTCTTCCTCCAAGTTTAAGGATAAATATTTTATCACACAGTTGTATAATTTGAGTTTGAATGGTACGTTTGTTTGCACCAGTATTTGTTTCAAATTTGAATATTGGTGAACTGAGATGTTTTGGTTTCTTTTTTTGTAGATTTGTTGCAAAGTGAAACTCATACACATATAGATATTGAAAATAAATATGACAAATAGTGGAAACAGAACAATGTTGACATTAATCACAGGACATTTCATTCATATGCTTTGCTGATAAATATAGAAGTTTATTTAGATAAACGTGATGCAAACTGTGAAGTAAACAACTCAGATCTGACCTTTATTTGCTCACTGGTAATATCAATATGTCAGGTAATTATTTAATTATTTAGAAGTCAATTATTAGTCAAAAAAATAATTAAAAAAAATGTAAAAAAATGCTGGATTCGTCGTGGATTCGTCATGGATTCTTCTTAGCGTATCCTGGTCGAATCCACAATGTCGAATCGAATCCAAGGAGAATCCACAGACCAGATTTCATACCCTGCCCGAATTTGTATCGTACCGTACCCGAATTGCAAATCTAGTACAAATCAAATCATATCCAGAGGCTGGGAGTGGCGAATCGGTAACTTAGTTCCTAGGGCTGCATGTTTGACCCTACCTCCTTTGACCTCCAAATCGGGTGTGCAGTCTCCTAGGAACATCCACAACCTGCTTCCACTTGTTCCACAGTCCAATTCCAAGTGCAAATTTTCCACTTCCCTAATTCTCTCTTTTCATCATTTTCTGATTTTGTTTTCAACTACTAGTCTAGTCTCATTTTTTTCAGTCCCAGCTCATGTGTAATATAATTAGGTCAAATTAGGACTCTTAATGCACTTTTCAAAGTCCTTGTGTGAACTAATTAAATTACACCCTCTAAGACCGAAAGTCTAAAATTTTTTTCTTTCAGTTAGTTCAAATGAACTCAAGAAGGAAAATAAACCTTTAAGCTTATAAACCAACCGACTGCTAAGACCTTGTATTGGTGAATCTTGATTTTGAACAGGACATCATCTTATGCACTTTAAAAGTTGAACACTGCACCACAACTATTCTGACAAAAATGAATGCTACTTGAGATGAAGACCCAACAATTTCACAAGTTGAACACTCAAGGATTATGGGGTAAGATGGAATCCCATTGAGAAGCACATTTATGCCTTACTAAAATTCCTCAAGAAATTTAGACATCTGTTGTAAAAACAAGAGTAGGGCATAGTATTTCATACCAAATATAGTGTGTAGAAATATAAACAAATATAAGTCATAAATAAAGAATTTTTTCAATGTTGCTAATCACTCTCAAATTCTCAGTCAACTTCAAAAACCCATACTTAAATGAAAAAATGAGGTGCGATTGAAAATCCTTGCCTTTAAAGGGAAAAGGGGAAAGTTTTTTGAATATCCTATGAAAAAATCATTGGATATTCAATAACCCACAGGTTTTTCAATAATCCACAATTTTTTCCCAACAAAAACCTTGGGTTGGTGAAAAAATCAGCCAATTAGTTCACTAGCATGGCCCCATCCCTAACCCATAGTTAAATGTGGATTTTTCTCAAGTAATGCTACTATAGTCCTTACCCAATCGTCAAATGTAAACAAGGTGGCACCTTTGAGCTATCACTATCAAATGAACAAATTCTCCCTATCTTAGTTAATGGGATTTACCTAGAGCATAACACATGAAGTATGCATATTATTATGGCTCTCACTCTTACATAGTCTCGTATTTCAAAAGTCCCATCTTCCCATTCACACCTATCACTAAGAACTTGGTTATGGGTTTGCTATCTGAAAAATATTAGGAATCAAATACTACATACATCATAAGGATAGCACTAGAGAACATGTGTAAAGACAACTTCATCATATTGTATTAATCAAAGTAAAGAGTAAATTTGTGATTCATCGTATATCATGCCCTAGAATAGATATTTTCATCCATACCCTTAGGGTTACATCAATTGCGACCAACCATACCCAACTCTTAGCATATAATGCACTAACTTATCATTACCAATGGCTCTATCTATTTCACATGGTCTATTTGCAAAAGTGTCCAACCTATAATCTCCTTTCCAAATCATCTAGATAAATGATGCATGCAAAGGTATTTATATACATCCCAAGTGGCTAGGGCTTTGCCACCAACATATGATGATCATCCTTTGAAGTTTGGATAACACCTATCCTTTGTAACCAGCTACATGGCAGAAATTCCACAATCTTTGGCACATGGGTTCCTAAGTGGCATCCAACTATCATTTAATATGTATTGCAATATGTGATATCCAACACTTAGTCCCATTTTTCACTTCAGCAATCTCTTCTTGAGTCCATAGCTAATTGGCAATCAGCTTCTTTGACATTAGTGATTGCATATTGGCAATGGAAATTCCTTAGCATATTTTGGTGTTAGCATTTCTCTAGCACTATTTACTTATCTATATTTTGGTGCCAAAATTTCTCTAGTGCTATATACTTATCCTTTCTAAAAAAGATCTTTAAGGACTTAGCTTGAAACTTTGTCACAAACAAGTCGCATCCTTTGAAAACCAATGTCTCTTGACTTTAGTATTCACTTTCTTTACATATAATTTGTGATTGTTCTTGTCATTAAAAAATATTATCTTTGTCACTTCCATTTTTTCCACTGACCTTCCAAGCTTTGATATTTCTCATTTATACCTTCCCTGCAACTTCTACAATCACTTCTCTAACTCCAATTCTTCTACAATTATCTTTTCTATAACTGCTAACTCTCTTTTTTTCTTCACCTACATGCTCACACTAGCTTCTCCCCAACATCCTCAATGTCACTTCTTTCTCCATTGTGTCAAGAGCTTGTCATTCTTCTACAATCCTTGATTCCACCTATTGCTTCCACATCAACAATCCTTGTACTCTCTTTATACTGGACTCTCTCCTTAAGCAGCTTCCTCGTTGCTAATTTTTAATCCCTAGCCTCATCTACTACATTCATGTTTTTGAGCAATTTACCAACTGCTATGCTTCAATTTCTAACTTTAGTCTATTTGTTACCAGTAATTATTTATCTCTTACAAACTTGAGCTTTCTTTTCGCAATGAGCTCCATTACTGCCTCCACATTCTTTTATGCCTGCTCTATCTTTGCATTCATTTGTTTTAACACTTCAAACAATTCCAATTCTCATTTCTTAGGTCTGCCATTGACCTTTTATTGATGACCATTCTCCACACGTTTTCTCTTGCTCCATGCATCACCAATCGAGCTGTTCATGTACTCAATGTTTTTTGTGGCTATCTTAAATTTTTCTTATGCAATGTCCTTGAGTTGTGATTCAACAACTCTATGGTTGTGTTGTGACCTTTTTCACACATCGCCCCATTGCAAATGGGGACCCCCCCTAATTTTGGCTTTGCTTTTCGGTCGTTTTGTTGTTGTCTCTCTTTTCTGCTGTCTGTCTTTCTGGGGATGTCTCCGCCATTGAGTTTAAACGTGAGTTTGGCCAGGTCTGAAAATTAGGGTTTTGAGCTTCCTTGCCAATTTAAGGTCAAATGAAGTAAGTAAATTGAGATTCGAGACTAACATTGATGTCAATGTGCTTCCAGCAGGCTTCCACTGAAATTTTATCAGATTCTGACAACTTACTATTTTTAGTAAGTGTGCAATTCAGTGCAATCCGTCAGCATTTTCAAAATTTCGATTGTCACATGGCATTCAGAGCACCTCAGGCTGCTCGTGCACAAAATTTGAGCAAAAACAGACAACTTTCTATTTTTAGCAGTCCAGCTTCTGGGACAAATTTCAAGGCTCAGATGCAGAGTTTTTCTTTGCATGTTGGCATATTCCTTCTGGGTTTTTCGAGACCTTCGCGATGATATAACATGCAAAACGAGACGACAACTTTCAGAATTCAGTCTTTCGAGACTATTTTTAGGGTTTGCATCTCAGGGTTTCTTTTGCATGTCGGATGATTCCTGGTGGGTTTTTCGAGAGCTTCGCAGTGGTATGACATGCAAATGGAGATAATCACTCAGTAAGGAACTTACTATTTTTAGCAGGTGCGTCCCGGCAGCCGCTTCCCAGCACTTTAGAATCACGAGCTGATCGCAATGCAGCAAAAACGAAGACAAACATATATCATTTGATATGCATGCAGAGCAAATTAGGGTTTCCAGCTTCGGGACCTGAAAAGAAGGGAAAAAAGTCAGAATTTTCGAAAACCGGTGTAAACCACCGCGATCAGCATCCTTCAGGCTATCTGCTGGTAAAATTTGAAGTCAAACGAAGCACTTACTATTTACAATAAGTCATTTTGAAAACTGGCTAAAAATAGCAAGTCAAGTGCATGCGCCGATGTCAGCAGGCAGGTCACGTGGTGAGGAGCGCCTCATTCGAATTTCAAATCAAACGGAGCTGTGGAGGTACCAGAAACGAGAGGTTACTATAAATAGCAAAAAACTTCCCAAAATATGCTATTTTTAGCAGGACAGCTCAGAATGGCAGTGTCGACAGGTTGATGAAGTCATGAAGATCTAGTGTTCAAAATTTCAAATCGATCTGAGCTTCTGAGGTGTAAGAATTAAGAAGCTTACTATTTATAGTAAGGCATGGAGAAACTAGCAGGGACGAGAAAAAAATGGTTAAGTGTTGATGTTCATCCCCCTCACATAGCAAAATGCGCCCTCAAGCACAAATGGCTGAGAAAATTTCTAAGTCAAGAACTTCATCCACCTGCCTAGGCAAAATGCGCCCATGAAGCAGGAAGTCAAGGAAAGTCAACAAAGTTTATACACCTCCTATGCCAAAATGCACCCACCTTGAAGCATGAGAGTTAAAAAAATTTCTAAGTGTTGAATTCGTCCTTCTCACCCCCCAAAATGCGCCCATCCTGCAGCTGGGAGAAAATGCGCCCAAAAAAAGAAGTGAGTCAAAGCAGTCAACAGTTTTCATCCTGCTCCTATGGAAAAATGCGCCCAACTCAAGGTCTCATGTTGCAAAATTTTCTAAGTGTAAGTTTTCATCCTCCTCCACTAGTAAAATGCGCCCATGCAAGAATAAGCTAGAAAAAGTCAAAGAGTCAACAGTTTTCATCCTCCTACTAGGCCTAAATGCGCCCAAAAGAGAGCATGTCAAGACAAAACAAGGAGAGAATATTCCAAGAGGTCAAGGCGTGGGAGGTTTCATCCTGCTTGCATGGTAAAATGCGCCCAAATGGGGCCATGTGAAGACGAAATTAAGGAAGCTCAAAAGTCACTTGTTGGGCATTGAAAGTCTTCATTCTCCTGAGTATGAGAAATGCGCTCAAGTGAGTATAGGTTGGTGAGTGATAAGTTAGGCGTTGAAAATATTCTCCATGACAAAGAAAATGCGCCCAAAGTAATTCAAGTGTGTAAGGTGGTGGGTGATGGAAAATAAAATATGCTAGGCGTGGTTTTATCCTTCAACAATTGTCAAATGCATTGATGATAATTGCTAAGGCGTTGGAAATTTTATGGAGAAAAAAATACAAAGGATGAATAATACATGCCTAGGCATTGAAATTGCCAGATGAAAAATAAAATA
>VDFB02007952.1:0-37303 GCA_007258455.2 Sequoia sempervirens | reverse complement strand
TTGATGAAATGTCAACACTCTGAAAAATGAGTTTTTGGGGCTAGATTTAGTAGGGATATCTCAGTGGTATCAGAGCCATATTCTTGCCAGCCTGTTGGATAATGATTGCATTCAATTGGTGTGAAATCAGTTGTGCACAAGTCAGTTTGGATTTGGTTTTCAGTGGTTTTCGGTTGGGACAGCGAAAAAACTCATCATGGCAAAGTTGTTTGGCAATAAACAGGCATGGAAAGAAATTGAGCAAACACAATACAAGACCATACGAAAATTGCAACGTTTAAATGATTCACTTTCAAGGTTGGGACTCTCTAAAGGATCAACCTCTCCTTCTACTAGCAAAATCCCAACACCACAAAACAAAGAAGCGGTGGTGATTAGCATATTTAAGGAGTATAGCATTCTTCCTCAATGTGTTAAGGAGAATTTTCCTTTCAAGAACTACATAGACATGCACCCTAATCTTTGCCACAAGATTGAGCACACAAGGAAGGAATATCACACTATAGCTTATGAATTGTTTAGAGAATCTTCACACATGGTTGATACAACTCTTCATGAGAATGATTGGGTGTCTTCAAGTTCCAATGAGGTATGCAAAAATTTATATGATGAATTAGATAGACATGCTAATTTGAATCAAGAAGGCATTAGGACAGCCTTGGGTAATGATTTGTCTACATCATCCTTGTAAGAGGTTTCACAAGAGGCTCTTACATTAGAGGCTAGCATAGTTCATGTCAGTGCTTTGGATAGCAATGGCATGGACTCTTTGGGTGATCATAAAGCATCTTCTAGTGTGATAGTTGATTCCAATAATGTCACATCACCTACACATGAAGAAAAATCAAAAGATAGTGAAGAAACGTCAACAGGAGAAGCAAGGAGCAGCAGTATAAAGATTGGGTTTATTTCAGTTGATCTTCATCTAGTTGATCCTACAGAAGGTAGAGAGGGAGAAACAGGGGAGCCTACAGGATAGGGTTGCACAAGTATCCTAGTAGGCAACATGAAGGTTATGCTTGGGGACTCTTTTGATAGTCCTACGAGTGGTTTTACCTCTTTGCATGAGGATAGCGAGTTATCATCCATTGAGACCACTCTTTGGAGTGATGATGAGGAGTTTGTGATGGGAACTAATGCTGCCTTAGTTCTAGACCAGCAAGAAAACACTTCGGAAGAATTTTTTGATGAGAGTCATGTTGCCTATATTTCACCCACAGTTTAAGTCAGGCAGGATAATCATATGTTAGATCTTCAGAGGGCAATGGAACATTCACACGAGGGAAAAGACTACATCTGTTGCTATGTCACGGGGAACTCAGTGGGAGAAACTGCCCTAGGGAGATTTGGCATGAAAATCATCTAAGGAGAAAGTCGGCAGGACGTTCTTGAGGTCTCGCCGACTAGCAGGGGTTCCATTAGGTCCGAATGCTTCAAACCAGGGATCCTATCGGCGCGAGTTGTCTTTCGACAAATAAGGAGCAACCATCGGAGAAGGGTCTCTCCGACTCGTAATGTCTCGCCGAGATCAGAGCTCGACAAGAGGCAAAGGGCTCGACAAAAGGTCTCGGCGAACTGAGGGGATCTTGCCGACATGGATTGCCTTCGATACAGTGTTGTGTTTTCGCCCTGAGGTTTCCCCAGAGTGAAGATGTCTCCCCGACCGAAGGAGAAATAAATGCATCATCGGGCAGGATGGAGGTTATCGCCAAGAGGTCTGGTCGAAGGAGTAGAGTCATACCAAGAAGAATGCTCTCGGCATAGGTTGAAGCCTCCGCCAGGATGTCACGCCGATCTGTGGGGGGTCTCGCCGAAAGGATAGCCTTCGGCGTATGTCAACAGACTTTGTGAGAGGTCTTACCGATTATAGACGGTCTCCCCGACCAGGGGGTCTCGATGGCTGAAGCAAACAAGTGGGGGTCCCACCAACGAAACATCCGGTATTGCTAGGAGTTGGGGCTTTCGCCATGGGGTCCTGGCGACTGTCCAAAGTCTCGCCGAAAGAAAGGGAAGGGGCCTCGAAATGGTTGTCTTCGGCAGGAGTCCCGCTGACACAAAAGAACCCCTCGGTATGACTAAGGGACTTCGTCGGGATGTCCCTCCGACCAGAAAGTAAAGACCCCACCGAAGGAACTTGACATCGGCGTAAGGTCTTGCCGATATAAGAATGTTTGGCCGACGGAAGGAAAGGAGCTCAGCGGTATAACTTCTGGAGTCGTCGGCAAAGGTCTCCCTGAAACAGATGGTCTCGCTTGGAGATAGGATTTTCGTCATGACGTCTCAGCGATAGTTTGAGTCATGTCGATAGGTTGCAGAGGATATAATTGCATCGGTGAGACACTTTCAGTGTCTCGCCGAAATGCGATTCTTTTCAAAAGAGTTTTGACCGCCTGTTGAGCCCGCGTGGAGAACGCTTGACCAACCAGGAGGAGCTGAGACGAGCCGTGGCAGTCTGATTAGAATGCAGAATGCCAACACCGGATGAATGCAACGCGAATCGACGGTGAGCTCAGGAGCATTCAAAGCGCTCGGCCAGGGTGGTTCAAACAAGACGCGATGCCAAGATCAGAATGAATGTGGTAGCTACGAAATATCTGAAGAAGGCTTTTCCGGGGATGACTCTTCACCGTCACGGACACGCAGGGGTGCAACATTTAATTCAGTCGAAAAGATCTAAGGAAAAATCTAACTCGAGGACTGATATTTTTGTAAGCCCTAAGGGGCCGACGCATTTTGATATTTAAGGCATTTTTTGCCTTTTTGTAGAGTAGTTCGGATTATGCATTCGGGGAGTCAGTGATTTTCATCAATCCTTTCTCAGCTAATGTATGCTTTTGTAACTCAAATTGGAATCTGGAATGCAAAGCAGAGTTCACCTTGGAAACTACTGTTAACGTGTGTATCATTCTCACTTTCTTTATTTTTGGATTATGCGAGTCCTCAATTGTGTATCTTTAAATCTGTATTCATATCTCGAATGCTGTGAAATTAGTCTTTCCTTCGTGAGATGTGTATGTAGATCGAACCTGTTAGGATTGATGCATAAGTCTGAAAGAAGTTGTGTTGAGCATGTAAAACATTTGCAATTAGGTTTCCCAATGTATGTTCACTCTATTTTCTTTCCATAATTCCTCATCATTTCGGTGTATCACCTTAGATTTAAACCTTTATCCTATGTATTCCCTCTCCCTTTTTCCCCACAAGAGTCAGTAGTTAGGTGACACCAAAGGAAGCTGGCCTTCTCCGGAGGTTGACCTCTGCCTACAAGTGATCCACAGCTTTAGAGGTCTTCCCATGTTTCACTAGAAAGCTCAGTTTTTCATAACTTTGCATAGGGTGCATTTCTAGGTGACAACAGTTTCTAGCACGCCCGGTGGGACCAAAATTAGATTGAACTGCTGGTTTGGTATGCAACCAGTGAATTCCAGACTTTAGAGAAGTCTTTTGGCATACTTGGCGACTCCATAAAGAGGAAAGAACTCCAGAAATCAACGCCTTCTACAGTTTATGAGAAAAGTTCAGACAAGAGGTAGCTCAAGTCCCTTCGGATATTTGCAGCTGTCACCACCGAGAAGAAAAGGTAGAGCAACAGAGAAAAGAGGAACAACAATTATCTATTCTAGAAGAACTCAGTCTACTCCTCCATCAGTGGGATCTCATTTTGCTATACAAGTAAATCCAATTCAGTGACCTCCAATGGCCGCTCCAAGGAATCAACCCTTTGTTGCTTTCAATAGAGGCAGCCCCTTCAATTTGGCACAGCACAACAACATCCCAATGGCAGCCTTGAAAAGTCTGCCAACTTTCACAGGGGAGGATCAAACTACTCCCATTGAACATATGAGAGATGTGGCTTCGTTATGTGGAGTCCATCACATAACCCAAGAGGATGTTGCAGTAAGATTACTAGCTGCTTCATTGAAAGGAAGAGCTGTGCAATGGTATAGGAGCCTACCAGTCAGTTCAATTGCAACATGGGACGAATTTGGAGACAAGTTGCATAAGCAATTTCAAGACAGATCCGACAACTTATCTCTATTGGAACAATTGACTACAATTAAGAGAGCTCCACAAGAGCAGATGAATGATTTCAACTTCAGATTCCAAAGAACTTGGGATAGAATCCTTGTGACGGTGAGGCCACCTCCAGAATATGCATTTTTGTACTTCTTGAGGGCTCTTAACAGCGACATAGCTGTTATGATACAATCAATGGGAGGGGTCTCTCTACCAGATGCCTTTGAAATAGCTATCAGAGCTGAAAACAGCTTAATACAAGCTGGTAAGCTTGCTCCCAGGGCACCAATGCTAATATTTCCAGAAATTCATGCAAACATCCCTTTGCAAATACCTCCTTTCACACCTTTACCAGCTGTACCAATGCTGCCAGCTGCTGTTCCAGCCGTTGATAGACAAGAGAGTGTTGCTTCAGGCTCATCACAGGAGTTACAAGAGATCAAAAGTCTTTTACAGACTTTTGGTAACAAGTTGGTGAACTTGGAAAAACAACAGACCTATTCTAGGCCTTATCAACAGCAGAGCCAGGCCTCAGGTCAGCCCTTCCAAGGCCAGCAGCAGCAATTCCAAGGGAATAGACAACAGTATCAGGGCAATTATTAGGGCCCAAGACAGAGTGTGAACACAAGGCCTTTTCAGGCCTATGCTCCAGCCCCTATTAATGCGACCAAGGAGTTGGTTCCTACCCAAAACAACTTAGCAGCAGACTATGAGTGGTGTTACCCTTGTAACCAACCTCATAATCAGGCCACTTGCTCAAATAGACTAATCAATCAAGCACTTATGGTACAAAATACTTCAAGTTCGCAGCAGAGTGCATGCAATGATGCATCTTCACAACACCAGGACCAATTCAGCAATGATACAACCTTGCTTAACTGGCAAGGTCAAGAATTCTGTGGGTTGAATGAAGATAGTTCTCCAGTTGCAGCTAACACCAGGGCAAAGAAGAGAGCTTTTGAGCTTAGTCAAGCGGCTGAAAAAGGAAAGGCAGCCACTGCAGAACCATCTACATCTCGAGCGGCTCCTGTTTGGCAAAGAAATCAGCAACTCCCAGGCAAGGAGCAGTCACACCCGCAAGCTGATCATACTGGTATAAAGGTACATCCTAAAGTAAATCCAATTGTACCTTATAATATCCTTGATAGTATGAAAAAAATGAATGTTACAATGTCCATGTGGGACTCATTATCCATCCCAGGTCAAAAGGATATGTTACAGTCAGCTTTGTCAAGTTTGAAAATGTCTGATGAATCCGAGCCCCCAATAGGTCAGGTTAGAGCTGTGTTAACAAATAATTCTTAAGGAAATGATCAGCAGCTTTGCAGGGAGATTGAAAAAGGAGTTAAACCACCTCCTTTCTACGTGTCAGTGATTATTGGTGATAAGTTAGTTCATAACTGTATGGTAGATAGTGGAGCTAGCAGCTTCATGATGCCAAAACATATTGCTGACAAACTTGGACTAAAATACCAGCCTTTAGAGAAAGGAGTGATCCAATTGGATGGTACTTCGGTTAATACTTTGGGTATTATCAAGGATTTGAATCTCACCCTCCATGCTTGTCCAAATTTTTCAGTTCCTCAAGACATATGTGTCATAGACCTTCCACCTTTCTTTTCCTTGTGTTTATCTAGAGACTTTACGGCCAAGATAGGTGGTTATGTATCAGCTGATTGGTCACATATGTTATTTAGAACAAGATATGGAACCAAGGTTACTATTAAATCTGAAGGATTGGCTAAGGATCACATTGAGCCATATAACCCAAGTCCATTTAATGCTGTTCCTACTGCTGCAGACACAAATTGTGTCGTTCTTTCTGACAATGAACTAGCTGTTGCTCAAGAACTCCAATAAGAAGTTGTTCCCGAAGTGCTGCTGCATGAATGGGCAATTGAAAATGTATTGGACAGTCCTGAGGACCTCATTCAAAATGCTGGTATGGGCAACTATGTCATTCTTGAGCCTGACACAGAGATTCCAAACCTGGAGAAAGATGCAGATCAGTTGTTGCAACCACTAAGTGAACTTTGGGAGATGTTCTTCGATGGTTCCAGAAGTAAGAATGGAGCAGGAGGAGGTGCGATGTTGATTTCTCCACAAGGTGATAGGTACTACTCTGCGTTCCGTTTCGCTTTTGCATGCTCCAATAACACTGCTGAGTATGAGGGCCTTGTTCAAGGTCTAGAGTGGGCAAGGAAGAGAGGGGTAACCAGCTTGAAAGTCTATGGGGACAGCGAATTAATTGTTAATCAAGTAAGGGGCTTGAATGTGGCTAAAAATGACACATTGAAGTCTTATAGAAATAGAGTGTGGAACATGCTAGAGGATTTTGATGCCTTTAATTTAGTATCTATTCCAAGGAATTAGAACAAGCATGTTGATAGGCTTGCAGCCATTGGAGCACAGTTCGATATTCCAAATGACATTAGAAAAGAGAAAGTGCAGCAGTATGTGAAGGTTGTGGTCAGACCATCAATTCTTGATAACAACATTTACTGGCAAGTTTTTGACAGTGATGAGCAGATCCTTTCTTTCTTGCTCGAAGAAGATTAGTTCTCCATGGTGAATCAAGCAAAACTCAAGCAGCAGTATGGTGATCAAGTCATACAGCTAAAGACAAATAAATTACCCAAAGGCCTTGTTACCTTAGAGTCGATTTTCAGCACTGATGATCGGCTTAAAAAGGGTAAAGCTGGCTTGCAAATCAAAGAAGAACATTATGAAGAACTGGAGATTTTCAAAGGTAAACTTCTTAAGATAGGAAAAATTTGTTCATATGAAGATAAACAAGCTTTTGTTGCTTTATGTCAAGAATTCTATGATGTCTTTGCTTGGGAATATTCGGATTTGAAAGGGTTTGATCCCCATATTGCTCAGCACACAATTGAGTTAGAGCTTGATGCTAAGCCAGTAAGACAGAAACAAAGGCCCTTGAATCCTAAACTTGAGCCCCTAATGATTAAAGAGCTGACTAAACTAGTTGAGGGGGGTATTGTCTTTCCTATCAAACACACTTCATGGGTTTCTAACCTTATACCGGTTAGGAAGAAAAGTGGCGAAATAAGACTTTGTGTAGACTTTAGGGATCTTAACCGAGCATCTTTGAAAGACCACTACCCGCTGCCCTCCATGGAACAAATCTTACAAGAAGTTGCTAGTTCTGAGAGATTCTCCTTATTAGATGGTTTTTCAGGGTATAATCAGGTGCTGGTTAAAGAAGATCAGTTTAAAACTGCCTTTACAACTAAATGGGGCACCATGGCATACAAAATGATGCCTTTTGGTTTGTCCAATGCTGGTGCCACGTTTCAGAGGGCCATGGACATGGCATTTCAAAGTTTGATCAACAAGATTATACTAATTTACCTAGATGATATTACAGTTTATTCCAAGAATGCTGATGAACATGTGTCACATCTTAGGCAAGTTTTTGAAAAATGCAGAGTTTGGGATCTCTCTCAATCCAAAAAAGAGTATCTTTGCTGTTCATGAAGGGAAATTATTAGGACACATAGTGTCAAAGCAGGGAATTACTATTGATCCTGAGAGAGTCAAAGCCATACTTGAGTTGCCACTACCTAATCACAAGAAGGGTCTGCAGAGCTTTCTGGGCCAGATCAACTTTCTAAGAAGATTCATCCCTGATGTTGCAAACCTGTTACAACCTTTAACAGCTATGTTAAAGAAAAATGCAGTTTTCAGTTGGACAAAAGATGCCAAGAATAGTTTTGAAAAGGTCAAAGAGGCCTTAGCAGCAGCTCCTACGCTGGTAAATCCCAATTTTTATAAAGATTTTTATCTGTATGCTTATGGTAGCACAAGTAACATTTCTGCAATATTGGTTCAAAAAAATGAAGAGAATTTAGAACAACCAATAGCCTTTTTCAGTCAAGGTTTGGTTGATTATGAACAAAAATACTCCTTTGTAGAGAGGCATGTTCTTGCTGTGATCAAAAGCTTGAAGAAATTCAAGCCTTTGATCTCTCATAATAAAATTCATGTCATGGTGGTACACTCAAGTGTGAAGGATTTTTTATTGAATAAAGATCTCAATGAAAAAGGAGCAGGGTGGGTCACTAAGGTCATGGAGTATGATGTAGATATTAAGATCACCAAATTGGTTAGAGGCAAGGGTCTCTGTGAACAACTTGCTACTGGGTCAAGCAGCGAAAGTGAACTAGAAAAGGATGTTATCCTTGCTAATACAAATGAGTTTCAGGATGCTCAAGACAATGTGCCTGTGGGGATAACTAATTGGGTTCAAGATATGACCCAATTTTTACAAACTGGCGAGTGTCCACCAGGTTTGAACAGAGCCAAAAGGAGATACTTCAGACTGTAGTCCATACTGTATGTACTGGTAAACAATGTTCTTTTCAAAAGGGATCTGAATGGTGTCCTATTAAGATGCATTCTCAGCGATCAAATTGAAAAAGTACTTCATGAGTTTCATGATGGAGCTGCAGGAGGTGACTTTGCTCCCAGAACTACTGCCTGGAAAATCATGAGAGCTGGTTACTACTAGCCCAGCTTGTTCAAAGATGCATATTCCTGGTCAAGAAAGTGTATCAAATGCGCTCTATTTTCAAGAAAGGAAAGACTGCCTGCTATGCCTCTACATCCAATTCAAGTGGAGCAGCCCTTCATGAGATGGGGCATTGATTTCATTGGACCAATAAATCCACCTTCCAGTACTGGTCACAAGTGGGTGCTCACAGCTATAGACTATTTCACAAGGTGGACATAAGCAGTAGCTTTGAAAGAAGCAAAAGAGTCTTCAGTTTTGAGCTTCTATGAGGATATAGTCACCAGATTTGGAGTTCCAGACTCCATCATATCTAACAATGCTCTTGCATTCACGGGTCTAAGAGTAACTGATTGGGCCGTTAAACATGGCATTCATTTGAATACATCCTCAAATTATTACCCCCAGGGTAATGGTTTAGCTGAAAGCACGAATAAGAATCTCATCAGGATCATTAAAAGAACCACAGAGTATAATCAAAGGGCCTGACACATCAGTTTAAAGAATGCACTTTGGGCAGACAGAGTGACCCCTAAGAGGTCTGTTGGTAACTCGCCATATATGTTGGTCTATGGCAAAGAGGCAAGATTACCCCTATCTGTGGAACTTCCAGCTCTTGACATTGTTCACCAATTGGAGATGGTTGAGGAACAGGACCCAATGTCTGTAAGGTATGCGGAGCTCATGGAGCTCGAAGAATCAAGGGACAGAGCAATGAAAACTTTGGAGTGTCATCAGCTCCAAACAAAGAAAACATTTGACAGGAGGGCTACAGAAAAAAGTTTTAGGGTGGGAGACCTCGTGCTCAAATGGGACGTTCTGAAAAGCAGGCCAGGCCATCACACCAAGTTTGACAACTTGTGGACAGGCCCATTCCTTATCAGAGACTGTAAGGAGCACAACGCTTATCAACTGGTTACAACAGATGGGGAAGTACTTCCTATCCCAGTCAATGGGATACACCTTAAACCCTGTTTTCAAGTCTGATGGATTTCCTCTATTATACATATTAGTATAGGGTTATGTTTTCAATAAGTGCTTCTGCGCTTCAGGTTAGTTATTTTCTATTTCCTGGGTGTTGTGATGGCACAGTTTTTTCTCTTTCGCTTTCACCTGTTTTGTTTTTTGGCAACCTGTTATGACCCGTGGATCTCAGGGAGTTGAGGCCATGTGCAAGACTGATATTTTGTTTGTTTTCTGAGCCTTCTAACGACTCCATGCCCAATGGATAAGCCTAGTCACTGGTTCTCATGTTTAGCAGGCAAACATCCCGCAAAGGTCACCAGAATTGTTGCCTATATTTCACCCATAGTTTAAGTCAGGCAGGATAATCATATGTTAGATCTTCAGAGGGCAATGGAACATTCACACGAGGGCAAAGACTCTACATTTGTTGCTATGTCACGGGGAACTTAGTGGGAGAAACTGCCCTAGGGAGATTCGGCATGAAAATCATCTAAGGAGAAAGTCACCAGGACATTCCTGAGGTCTCGCCGACTAGTAGGGGTTCCATTAGGTCCAAATGCTTCAAACCAGGGATCCTATTGGCGCAAGTTGTCTTTCGACAAATAAGGAGCAACCATCGGAGAAGGGTCTCTCCGACTCGTAATGTCTCACCGAGATCAGAGCTCGGCAAGAGGCGAAGGGCTCGACAAAAGGTCTTGGCGAACTGAGGGGATCTTGCCGACATGGATTGCCTTCGGTACAGTGTTGTGTTTTCGCCCTAAGGTTTCCCCGGAGTGAAGATGTCTCCCCGACTGAAGGAGAAATAAACACATCGTTGGGCAGGATGGAGGTTATCGCCAAGAGGTCTAGCCGAAGGAGTAGAGTCATACCAAGAAGAATGCTCTCGGCATAGGTTGAAGCCTCCGCCATGATGTCACGCCGATCTGTGGGGGATCTCGCCGAAAGGATAGCCTTCGGTGTATTTCAACAGACTTCGTGAGAGGTCTTACCGATTATAGGTCTCCCCGACCAGGGGGTCTCGATGGCTGAAGCAAACAAGTGGGGGTCCCACCAACGAAACATCCGGTATCGCTAGGAGTTGGGGCTTTCGCCATGGGGTCCTGGCAACTGTCCAAAGTCCCGCCGACACAAAAGAACCCCTCGGTATGACTAAGGGACTTCGCTGGGATGTCCCTCCGACCAAAAAGTAAAGACCCCGCCGAAGGAACTTGACATCGGCGTAAGGTCTTGCCGATATAAGAATGTCTGGCCGACGGAAGGAAAGGAGCTCAGTGGTATAACTTCTGGAGTCGTTGGCAAAGTTCTCCCCGAAACAGATGGTCTCACTTGGAGATAGGATTTTCGTCATGACGTCTCAGCGACAGTTTGAGTCATGCCGATAGGTTGCAGAGGATATAATTGCATCAGTGAGACACTTTCAGTGTCTCGCCAAGATGCGATTCTTTTCAAAAGAGTTTTGACCGCCTGCTGAGCCTGCGTGGAGAATGCTCGACCAACCAGGAGGAGCTGAGACAAGTCGTGGCAGTCTGATTAGAACGCAGAATGCCAACACGGGACGAATGCAACGCGAATCGGCGGTGAGCTCAGGAGCATTCAAAGCGCTCGGCTAGGGTGGTTCAAACAGGACACGATGCCAAGATCAGAATGAATGCGGTAGCTGCGAAATATCTGAAGAAGGCTTCTTTGGGGATGACTCTTCACCGTCACGGACACACAGGGGTGCAGCATTTAATTCAGTCGAAAAGATCTGAAAAATCTACCCCGAGGACTGATATTTTTGTAAGCCCTAAGGGGCCGACACATTTTGATATTTAAGGCATTTTTTTCCTTTTTGTAGAGTAGTTCGGATTATGCATTCGGGGAGTCAGTGATTTTCATCAATCTTTTCTCAGCTAATGTATGCTTTTGTAACTCAAATTGGAATCTGGAATGCAAAGCAGAGTTCACCTTGGAAACTACTGTTAACGTGTGTATCACTCTCACTTTCTTTATTTTTCTGTGTTCCACGGCGTTTCGGGGACAGGGACGGGGGGACGGCAGGGGATGAGTTTGGGGACGGCAGTTCGAGGGCAGATTTTTGGGGACGGCGGGGGGACGGCAATATAGAAATTTTTCAATATATATATATATATATATATATATACACAATTACATATATATATGAATTTTTAAAAATATATTATATAGAGAGAGAGAAAGAGAGCAATTTGAAATATCAAATATGTGCAACAATTTCAATATGACAATACGTGCATAGATAAAGAGTATAACAGCAGTATAACAGCAATATAGCAACAGTATAACAACAATATAACATAAAGGTAAACACTAACAGCAATGCCAATAACTTAACAATTAAATATAAAATCATTTTGTTCAAGTTTTAACACTAAAGTTAAATAACTCAAAGATCAACGTCTCAAACTTTAAAGTTTAAATACAACAATCTGTCAATCTATGACACTATGCCTCATTCGGGCTATCAATATCAAAAGCACTATCTGTGTCACTGTCACTCTCTGCCTGAAGTGGATCATCCAAAGGAAGGCCAACCATTCCCAGTTGCACCTCCTTCTCATCAATCTGCCTAACGTGTTTCCTGGGCGCTCCTCTGTTGGCGTATTTCCTTTACCCTAGCCGTGCCATGTCATGCAAAGTTAAAAAACTTTGTATAAAAGTTTAAAATTAAAACTTAAAAGATTTCGATTTTATTATTTTAATTTTTAGCCTTCAGTCGAGCGGTGAAAATAAAGACACAATGTTATAATTTATTTAGTATTTTAAATTTTAATTTTATTGCACATTGTTTTAGTTAAATATTTTATATTTCATTATATTTGAGTTTAATTTTATTTTATTATTTTAAAAATAATAGTTTGTTTAAAAATCAAAATTTATTAGTCGTAATTTTTCAGTGTTCCACGGAGACGCGTCTCCCCCCTTTTTTGTGCCGTCTCCCAGTCCGGGACGTTTCAGAGACTTGGGGACGCCATGGAGACGTCCCTTGGCCGTCCCGCCACCGCCGCCGGGACGTGAGAGACGTCTCTGAGACGGGGGAGACGTCTGGGCGTCTCCGAGACGTCTCAGAGACGTCCAAGCGTCCCTCGAGCGTCTCGGAGACGCCCAGGAGTCTCCCGCGCTGGGACGCATTTTAAAGTGCTTTTTTTTTAAAAATCTTTTATTTTTCTTGAAGTTTGTGCATGGGGCCGAACCCTAAAGGCCTATGGGACCCATCTCAAAGCCTCTAAATGAAATAAAACTCTCAAATTGCTTTCTTTTTTACTCATATATGCATTTGATGTTTTGGAGCAGCTAGGTGAAGAAGAGGAAAACCAGTGAGAAGAGTGAGTGAAAGAGTGAGTTTGAGGTGCTGCAAGTGCAAGAGGGGTGAGAAGGAGAAAGAAGAAGAAGAGGAGGAGCATTCTACACCAATTTTGAAGGATTTTTCAAGCACAAGGTAGGATTTTATGACTGTTTTTCTTAGTTTTTTCAATTTTTTTTTGTTTTGTTTTCCAAGTTTTTAGATTCATTTTGAAAATGTAGTTTGATGTTTTTAATGGGCATTGAAATGAAAATCAAAACATGAATATGCATTTGCAGCCACATGTCTATGAAATTATGATTAAAAATTTAATCATAATTTCATATACATGGCTGCAAATGCATATTCATATTCTTCATTTTCATTTCAAGGCTCATTTTTTTTTCTTTCATCTTTCCATCAAGATTCATCATGAAATTTTAAAATTTTATTTTCAAATTTGTTAAACAGAAACTAGGCTGAAACTAGGCACTTATAGAATTTATTTGTTTATTGCAGTGTCACAATGAGCTCTCATGACAATGATGACATCAACATGAGTGAGGATGAAGCTCATTCACATAGTGATGTTGATCCTGAATATGAACCTGGGGTTGAGGGGGATGACCATGGGGATGAGCATGAAGTCCAAACTAGTTCCATGGCAAGTGAAGCAAGTAATGTAAATTGCCCTTCTGCAATATTGGCAAAGTATGCTAGGGGTCCTTTTGATCCCACTTCCCCTCTCAAACAATTTGCAACAAAAGATCTAAGCAGGCAACCGCAAGCGGCAACAACTGGTGGCACAAGGAGGTGGAAGTGCAACTTTTGTGGTGGTGGGTGGTATGGCAGCATCACTAGAGTTAATGCACACCTCCTTTTCATTAAAGGAAAAGGTGTGGGGATATGTCGTTTTTTATTAAAACCGGAAAACCTGAAATTCAAAATTGAAATAAATAAGTTATGGGGTGTTCATGATGATACTCCAGTTGCACCTGTGCCTACTACTTTGTCTCATAGGACACAGCTTCAGCATAGCCAACAACAGAGATCTAGCCATACTTTGCAGACGAGAGTAGGAGGGACACCAGGTTCTTCTTCTAGTGCCTATGCAGGAGAGGGGAGGGGGAAACGGAAAGTGCAAAGTCAAACTCAAAGTAACCCCATTGCAGATTTGTTTAATGTGCAGCTCAAGGATGAGATAGATGATGCCATTGGCAAGTTCTTCTTTGCCAATGGCATCCCGTTTCATGTTGCCCGATCTCCTTATTTTAAGGATATGATATCGATGGTGGCAAAGGGAGGACCATCATATGTGCCACCAGGTGAGACGAAATTGAGGACAGCGATCTTGGATAAGAACTATTCCAAGATCAATTTGTTGATGGAGAAGATGAAGGAGTGTTGGATTGAGACAGGATGTAGCATAGTCATGGATGGGTGGACGAACATTAGCCATCGTCCACTCATTAACATCATGGTTACATGTACTGAGGGCCCATATTTTCTTAAGGCAGTTGATTGTTCAGGGCATCGCAAAGATGCTGATTTTCAGTTTGAGGTTCTCAGAGGTGCTATTGAGGAGGTTGGGCCACAAAATGTGGTCCAAGTTGTGACAGATGCTGCGCATGTGTGCAAAGCTGCAGGGAGACTTATTGAGGCTACTTATAGGCATATCTGGTGGACCCCATGTTGTGTGCATGCCATGAACAATGCACTCAAGGACATGGGAAAGATTGAATGGATTAGAGCAGTGGTTCATGATGCGAGAGATGTGCAGATGTTTATCTGCAACCACCACACATCACATGCACTTTTCAGGACCTTCGCTAAGAAGGAGTTCCTGAAACCTACTGATACGAGATATGGTTCTTATTTCATTCTCTTAGACAGAATGATTGAGTTGCAAGAGGCACTGCAACTCATGGTCATGACAGCAGATTGGAGTAGGTGGGCCGAGTCTAGGACAGAGCATGGGAGGAAGGTGAAGGATACAGTGAAGAGCGATGTGTTTTGGGCTGATGCAAAATATATTGTTGCCATCATTAAACCAGTTTTCCAGGTTATCAGGTATGGGGATGCGGATGCACCTAGCCTTGGAGAGGTGTATGAGTGCATTGATTCTATGCTTGATCAGATGAGGGCTGTTGTGCGAGAGAGGGACCCTACATTAGCATTCTACCACGAGCACATTCAGCCAATCATTCACAGGAGATGGGAGAAGCTCAACACTCCCTTGCACATGGCAGCCTATGCACTTAATCCTAAGTGGTACTTGACTAGGCCTGGTAGAGTAACACCGATACAGGATGCAGAGGTGAAGGCAGGGTTCTTTAGGTGCATTGAGAGGATGTATGATGATGTAGATGCCAGTGTGATTCGCACTGAGTGGACCAAATTTGCCACTCTTAGAGGTTATTCAGATGCAGCCAAGATGGATATGCGAACTATGGCGCAGGAGGACCCAATTTTGTGGTGGACTTGCCATGGATCAGGATCTTTGACTACCACTCTAGCCATTCGATTGTTATCTCAGGTTTCTAGTTCTTCAGCTGCTGAGAGGAACTGGTCTACATATAGCTTCATCCACTCTCTTAAGAGGAACAGACTTACCTCTAGGAGAGCAGAGAAGCTTGTGGCTGTACATAGTGCTTTGCGTCTCATTGACCGCAAATCACTTTTGTACAAAGAGAGTCCAGCAGCACGGTGGGATGTAGACCCAGAGGAGCCAGCACAGATTGATGAGGATGCTGCAGTTTCGGCTTCAGATGCAGGGCTGGTTGGTATTAGTTTGGCAGTGCTTGATCGCGAGGATTCTAGTAGTTCGAGTGATGAGGAGTTTGGGGATGATTAGAGGCCTCCCTTAACTACATTTTTGCATTTTGTACTTATTTTGATTATGATATCAAACTATCAATGTACTCATGCTACTTATTTTTATCATTATGATATGATATTATGATGTGACATGTCATATTTTCGATATTCATATAATAGAAATCTCAAATTCGACAATTTCATTTGTCAAATTTTAATATTTTATTTGATTAGTGATTACTAATAGTTTTCAAGTATTCAAAATGTTAGTATTTGCAATTTTACTAATTTGCCAAAGTTTAATTTGAATTGTTATTCTAAAACATCTTTTTATAACTAGTTATTCAAGTACCCTATGTATATCAGCGCCGCCCCCTCGCCACCGTCCCCCCGCCGTCCCCTCGCCGTCCCCAAACTTAGACCCCTTGTCCCCCCGTCTCCGAGACCCGTCCCCCACATGGAGACGCGTCCCCTTCAGGAGACTCCGTGGAACATTGTAATTTTTTATTTAATTTTACAATAATATTAAATAGTTTATTAGTTATGCTTATTTTAATTTAATTTTATTATTTTATTATTTTAAATTTAAACTAAATAATAGTTTGTTTAAAAATTAATTTTATTACTCGTAATTTTTAAAATTTAATTTTATTATTTTAAAAATAATAGTTTGTTTAAAAATCAATTTTATTATTCGTAATTTTTTATTTAATTTTACAATAATATTAAAATTTTAAATAGTTATGCTTATTTTAATTTAATTTTATTATTTTATTATTTTAAATTTAAACTAAATAATAGTTTGTTTAAAAATTCATTTTATTACTCGTAATTTTTTTTTAATTTGACAATAAATTATAATATTAAATAGTTATGCTTAAAAATTAAATGTTTTATCAAATTTTTATTTAATGAAATATAATAATATTTAATATTTATTATTTATTAATTATCACGCAATTTTATTTTATTTCATAATATAATTAACTTACAAGCAATTAAAAATTAATTTTTTTATCAAATATGATGAAATATTTAATATTATTAAGCAATTTTTATTTAATTTGTCAAAAATTAAAAGATTTTTTTACTTTGACAAAAGGGGGACTCCTGGGCGTCCCCGATACGATTGGGGGACTTCTAGCCGTCCCCTAGCCGTTTCGGGGACGCCTAGGCGTCCCCTTTTATTTTCCACCCCCCCTTTTTGGGGACGCGTTTCCTGCCGTCCCCCAGTTTTCAAAAATCAGGGGGGACGCCTGGGGGACGTCCCCTGCCGTCCCCCTGTCCCCGAAACGCCACAGGGGACGGGGACGTAGGGTTTGGGTGGGGGGACGCGTCCTCGTGTAACACAGTTATTTTTGGATTATGCGAGTCCTCAATTATGTATCTTTAAATCTGTATTCATATCTTGAATGCTGTGAAATTAGTCTTTCTTTCCTGAGATGTGTATGTCGATCGAACCTGTTAGGATTGATGCATAAGTCTGAAAGAAGTTGTGTTGAGCATGTAAAACGTTTGCAATTAGGTTTCCCAGTGTATGTTCACTCTGTTTTCTTTCCATAATTCCTCATCATTTCGGTGTATCACCTTAGATTTAAACCTTTATCCTATGTATTCCCTCTCCCTTTTTCCCCATAAGAGTCAGTAGTTAGGTGACACCAAAGGAAGCCGGACTTCTCCGGAGGTTGACCTCTGCCTACAAGTGACCCACAGCTTTAGAGGTCTTCCCATGTTTCACTAGAAAGCTCAGTTTTTCATAACTTTGCATAGGGTGCATTTCTAGGTGACAACAAGTCAAGCTCTCCATTGGCAGCCCACTACTTCAACTAATGAATTTACCTTTGTCCCTAAGCATGATTTGGAGAACCAACTTAAGGTTGGTGAAGATAAGATTGCCGCAATGCTGTCCCATTTTGATTATTTCCATAAGTTGGTGGGAAATTGCCTATGGAAGGTCCAACTTGAGGGGAGACATAGTGGTGTTGAAGAGGCTTCATCTATTTCTGATTTGCAAGTGTTTAAGACAGCCATGGAGTCTATGAAAAATAATTATTTAGCCCTTCTTTCCGATAGAGATCAGCTACTTGATTTGGGTGTCATATATTCAGATGCATTGAGGAGGAAAGAGGAAGAGATTGATCAACTCACTACGGAGCTAGTGAAGACTAGAAAATCTTTGGAAGACTCTCAAGTGACTCCCCTTATGGTGGAAAATCAGATTGAGGAGTTGAGCGTGGAGTTGAGTTTGGCTCATGCTTCACCAAAGAAATCAAAAAATTAGTCTTCTATTGCAGCCTCTTTGGATGGGCAAGAATCTTGTGTTGTGCATAAGATTGAGGGACAAGGAAATGAGGAAAAAGAAGAACTACGTGATGAGGTTCAGGAAGGCAATGATGCATGCTTACATTGTGATGTTGATGGCAGCCATGTGCATGATTTAAAATCAGTTTTAGTAAATGAACATGTTGCTGATTTGGAATTAGATTTAGATGAGGAAGAGTTACTCCTCATTAAGGGTCTTGAACTTCATGTTGTAGAGGCAGAAAATCCACACAGTGATGCCACTTGCAGCCATGTAGTCCGAGTTTTGGTAGAGAACATGCATGAATTGCAGCAGGCTACACCTCTTGGCTTATTCCTTGAGGATAAGTATTCGTTAGTGGAGGAGGTGGCACGAGTATTAGGCTGATATGATAAGGTAGATAGATGGATCGAGTACCTCATTGGGATAACTCAGTCTGATGGGGCACTAGATGGGCATAAGTATGGAATCTCGACATCCAACTTACACTTGGTTAGACGTGCGCTTGACAGGACGAGATTTGATGCCATGCAGTTGCTTACAGATAAAGGTTATGCTTTCATGCTTGCTAGGTAGTTGTATGGTGCACTCGTGAGGGAAGAGGCGCAGATATCCACTTCTGTTGATGTTGAGAGGGATGAGATATCTAGTAGTAATAGTGGATCTACTACCATGGAGGATACATATGACATGGCTATAGGAGTAGAACAGGGTGAGACAGTTTTAGTTAGTCATGGGGAGCAGTCGGCCTGTGTTGAAGCAGTTTTTACACCCTATGCTACGAGTTTTGAGGCTCCTATTTTGGATAGTGTTGATTCCAGACTTCCCTCGGAATCCCTTGGTGCATTTCATAGTGATTTCATTGTGAGATTCACACATTCCTTTGTATTCAGCCCACTTCCGGATGACTTGATGCTCTGTGTGACACATAAGAGTGGGGTAAATATGTGGTATGAGGTGCTCCCTTTTGCAAGGGATGGAGCGATATCTGACAAAACCCCTTTACTGCTTCCCTAGGATGGATGTATTATTGGCACACGAGATAGAGAGGCAGGGTTTGATCAGATGGGATTCAGTGATGAGAGGGATCAGCCATCCACAATTGCATTGATTAGTGCAATTGGCTTTATGAGTTGGTGTTAGGAGCACTCTTCTTCCAGCCTTGGTAGTTGGGGTATTGTGGGAACACCAACATTTGCAGATGAGTTAGGAGATACTCATCTTTTCCGGTAGTTGTTTGGGTCCATAACCCACAGGCCCAGTGATTAGATGCATCGATGGTGGCAGTTGCGACATAGAGTGACAGGGTCTGTAAAGGATGGAGGATATTGTTGTTTCCGGTGAGTGCAGAGAATTGATCTTAGTGCATTCCACCAGAACATTTGGGATCCTGGCAGCTCATCAGATTGTGACTTGGTTATTGTCTCTGATGGAGGCAGTAGTATTACTCCATCACGGGGCACTGATTCAAGTAGATGGAGTTGTAGCCTATCAGGGTTCATTTGGGTCCCCGACATCGATTTGAATGCACTACTCCATCAGGACCACAGTGCATTGCTTCACTTTTTCCAACATGATACTGATTGTATTAGCGTGGAGCAATTAGAGATTTGGTGCAAGTGGCCTATCATGCATCACAAAGTGATGGAGAGTGGTGTAACTAGTATGCCTGGTTACAATTCTTGTATTGATAACCCATTGTTTGAGATGGGTGACGATAGGACTTATGACAATCCACTTTTTGGGTTGGGCAGTGATTTATAGTTTGATGTTGGTGAGACTGCACTCACTGGACACTCGGAGACTCCTTGGTGTATGAGTGTTGTTAGACATGGAGGCTACAGGCCACAGAGATTTGGGAGTCAGTTGACATCTTCTTTTGAGGGGGATACTCCCATTGCCAGGCATGACGCTATTCCTTTGGTAGAATGTGCAAGGGACTTTGTTGGTCCATTGGCGAGCAGTATTGTCAAACAAATGTTGTGCAACCTTATTTCTCCTTATTTGAATATATAGTTGACTGATTACAATGATATGCAAGTGCCAAGACTCTTGGCTTACAATAAGATTGATGCTACTACAATGCTGATATGAAATGTGCATCTACAGCTGTCATATGACAGCGATTACAGCTAATGCAATGACTGAAATACAAAGTTTAAATATGTCTGATTATGACAGCAGATATCTCCAATACATTTATATGACTGCTAATGCAAAACATGTGCAAAGTAGAGAACCTGGAATATGTGTAGCAGCCTCCAAGAATCTGATTGAACCTTCAGAAAATCAACATGATATGCATTATTATTGCTGCGTTTTTCCTCCTAGACTCCATGCGCACCCCATACAAGCCATGCCGAATTTTATTGGCTTTCTTTTGACAAAATTGCACCTTCCTAGATGCACCCAACCAATGTGCAAAATGCCACGAATTTAACCAGCAATAAATGTATAAACTGCCCTGCTCTTCTCAAGCAAAATCGTCCCTCCAACACAAAATCGATGGATTTCTTGATGAAAAGCATCTTCACCAAAATATGCAAATGTATTCCTCAAATCGATTTTCTCCAATGATGAAAATTTGGCCAAATGCCACAAAATTTGGCACAAGTGGAAAGACTGAAATATCTTCCCCAAACTCCCAGCTAGGATTGGTGTTGCACAATCGAAATTGGAACCCTAGAGTTTTCATCACTCTAGCAAGCTAAGCATTTAGCTTCAACTATTTACCACGCAGGTAATGTGTAATGAATTCCAAATCAAGTGTGTTCAAATGCTTAGCCAACAGCTTCTTAAATAGATTTCTCAACAAGTCTCCAAGAAGCTTCTAGAATAAAATATTATTTTATTCTCTTAAGTGATTTTTTGATATTATTTTATTTTTAGCCATTTTATTATTAAATTAATTAAATATAAAGTCACCTTTGTATTTTAGGATAACTTTATAAATAATTAATTTAATATTTAATTAAATTAAATTAATCAATTAGTCATCCTTATGAAATACCAATATTTGGACAACATAATTAATTAAATTAATCTGCCTCCAAATCGGGGACATGACAGAGAAGCAAACTTTGTTAGTATCTTGAGTTGCTTCTTCTTGGTGTTCACACTCCTGAGACACCTGACATCGGGGTTGGCATTGTTCATCATGTGTTGTTAGTTGTACGTATGCTGGTGTTGCAGGAGTTGGTTGTTGTTGTGAGGGACATTACATAGTTCTTCCTTTGGGACCCTGATGGGGTGATGTTCTTTTGGCAGTTGAGATTGCTTGGGGACGAGCAATTTCAGGGAGGGCGGACTATAATGTCCCCCTTTTTAGCTTGTTTTAGTTTCCTGATGGATTAGCCTATTATCTCACCATCGTAGGCTAATGGAGTTGGTTAGGGGGTCCTGTGTGGTAGATATCTAGTTCTATGGTGGCACTTGGTGGTGTCTTTCTTCTTCGGAGCTTGGTGTTGCTCAAGATTGGCCTTTGGGAGTGATTTGGGACTCAGTTGTGCACACTTACTATTTATAGTAAGTCACCTGTTTAATGGAGTCCAATATTACTATTTTTAGAAAGGCACCTGGATGCGCAGTGGATGTAGTGTTTGACCTCCTGGTTCAAACAGAATAGCAAAAGGATGATTATTGTGAAAGATATATTATTTTAATTATTATTAAAGTTTAGCTTTAATAATCATTAATTATTAAAATGTGCATCATAATGTTATATTTTGACTTTATGTCAATGGGGCCATTTAATGACTTAAAAGTCAATAAATAAAGTGCATTGAAAAGGGCGCCCATTTAATGAGGTATTATAAAGTGCAACAAAAGCAACATTAATATATTTTTAATGAGTAAAAAGGCTTCTAGGGGGTCGAGCTTCTTCATGAAGCATATATAAAGCATCTAAAAAGCAAATCATTATTATCCTTGATCATTTTTACACTTGGCAATTTATGAGCTTTGCTCTGAGAGAAGAAGAAACCAGGGTTTTTGCATATTTTGGTCTTTGAGAACGTAGTCTCATGGATTCAAACTTCCTGAGGGTGTGTAATATCATCTGAATGAAGGTTGCTCTTACTGGTGGCTGCAAATCAGTTGTCACATTGAGCTTATTTGTGAAGTTTTTGCAAGGGTTTAGAAGGATTATCATTGTCAAATCTGAAGATATCATTGCTCCTAGCATTTATTGAAGTTTTGTTCATTGCTGGGCTGAATCTCATCAACCACCAGGCCCTTACAAATGCCTCTTAGTCAAGCCGTACAACAACAATAGGGAGGCGTGTCAATTTCTTGGAGAAAATGCCTAATGTTTGGAGCTGTTATCATCTCTACCTTGGGCAGCCAGACTAATAACATCATTTGCTGCAATTAATATGGTGGAGAAATCTTCTATTGGAGTGGGACAATTGCAACTAGGGTTTGCCAGCTGCAGATTTGTATTTCCAGATTTTTCAAACATCTATGCTGGGCAATTTCGGGTATGAAAATCATTGTAATTGCTATAAGAAATAATCTGATATCAATACAGTTTCAGTTTGCTTATTTAGTTTGTTATCTTGCATTCCTTGTGTATATCTTTCCTCTATTTGCATTTACCTGGCATCATATACCAAAAACACAAAGAAAGCATAAACTTTCAAAAAACCCAAAAAGATTAGTCAAGCAGTAGAACAAAAAATAACTCGGCAGTCAGGAGGGTTATTACAACATCTGCTACATGAATCTAGTTGGAGAATTGATCAGATTACCAACAAATGGTGACTGAGATGGCAACACACATGGATATGTGACCATCTACTGAATAGTCATAGGAGCAAAACCTCCTTGCATTGGTGTTACTTGCATAGCTGTAGTTGAAGATAATGGTGGAAGCCTTTGAAAGATGATTGAAACGATTGCATTGTAGACTTAGTGTGTTGTGGGGTTGATGGGGTACTAAAGATATGTTGTGCTTGATACATGGTGGAGAAAGACATAAGACTGTATGCCCACCATGGATGAGGTTGAAGGGATGTACTAATACTGTGTAAACAAGGGGGATCCTTGCATTCCTAAACTTAGGGTAGAAGAAACAATTGATAACAAAGCACCTGAGGTAGCTGAAGATAGAATAACAAATGTGTAAATGCTTATTGATATAGAAGTTGAACTAGGCAGTATGGTGGTTGCTTGAGAATTTGTGAAGATAGGTCGAATTTGAACTTGCTGTGACAATAAGGGGCCTAATGAACCTAACCCAAATGAGGCCAATTTGCTTGAAGATAAAATCATAGGGGTATACTCAATTAAGGTAGTACTTCCAAACAGACTAGTAATAGAGACAATGGTGCTTGGAACAATCAGAGGAGGTGAAACAGAACTTGTAACTATATTAGAGGTGGAACAAAACTAGTAATTGTAGCAGTGAGAGGGTGAGAGAGTGGAGGAAAAAGACATGATACTGGTCACAGGGGTTGTAGGGGAAGACCCCTGTCATGGAACCTTCTTCTTTTGCTTTCTAGAACTCCCACTATCACCTTTCCTCTCAATCTCTTTTCCTTATCATCAGGATCACCATCATGACCACATGCGGCCACTTGTTGATCTTTTCTATGTGCATGAGATTGCTGCTGTGTAGCTGATGATTGTGATCCTTGGATTTGTGTCCTACTTCGACGACTTCTCTGGCTTGTTCTTTGATATTTAGCTGTCACAGTAGGCACAAAGCTTTAGGCTTGGCTAGGTGAACTGATTTGTCATCTGATAACTTTAGTAGCTGCTTGTACAATTAGTGGAACCCATTGTTTCTATGGTAGCCGAGGTACTTGTGTTTGTGGAGCTTGTTGAATCTACGACTAAAACGACTCTATCTGTTGTTTTGGGAGTTCTTGTTGCATTTGATGAAATTGCCCCATACTACTCTTAGTTGCTTTTTGCTGCTAAGTAGGTTGGGTTGGAGTTGATACTTGTTGCTGATGGTGAAGGGGCTATGATCAGGAAGCCTTAGAATGGTGTGGAAGAATTGACAATTTCTCCTCCATTGAATCATCACTACTCTCTTTTTCTCAAAGTTGTTGGTTTGGGTACAATTTCAAAGTTTTGGTATGCAATATAGTACTTTTCTTTTTCCTTGGGTTTAGACACAGATTTGTATAAATAAATATTGAATATACATAAATATATGTAACAACCCAACCCGTTCGTAAAATAAAAATTTCATAATTTACATCCTACAATTATGTAAATGTATTAACATGACATTGTAATAATTTTTTTCCTTTTCTTTATTGATAAAACATGAACAAGTTGCCATATCAATTTACAATAAAGATTCCATTTCAATATAATAACTTCACAAGTACATGAAAACAAGAATACATACCTTAACTAACATAGCTCCAATGAGCTTTAGAACAAATAGTAGTAAGAAGGTCTAGGAGATCGTCCTTTCAAATCTTGGTACCTCGGCCGCTTGCTATGGAGGAGAAACATCACTTGGGCGCTTTTCCGCCAACCACGGACTTATAATGCGGTCCCCCGCACACCTATTGTCATGTCTTCAAATTGGAGGTATGGTGATTTAATTAAATTATTTAATTAAGTTGTCCAAATTATTGATATTTTATGAGGATAGCTTAATTGATGATTTAATTAAATCAAGAGGTGTTATTAAATTAATTATTTATTAAGTTATTCCAAAAAATAAAATATCCAAAGGGATGACTTATTATTTAATTAATTTAATAATAAAAAGTGACTTAAGTGACTTAATAATAAAATAATAAAGTCACTTAAGGAATAAATCAAGAATCTTCTAGAAGTCTCTTGGTGATGAGGTTGAAAAAGTATAAAAAGAGGCTTTGGCTATGCATTTGGACATCTTGAGTTGAACACACTTTTTCTACTACATTGCTGAAGCTGAATGCTAGCTTGTTGGTTTCCAGTTTTCGTTTGTGAAAGACCAAACCTAGCTGGTTAAGTGCCAATTTCGGTTGTGCAACACCAACCCTAGTTGGAATTGTGGAGGAGTTACTTTAGACTTCTCGTTTTGGACTTCATTGGCCAAATTTTGTGGCTTATAGCCAAATTTTGGGAGAATAAGGAAGCATCGATTTTCTTACATACTTGCAGATTTTGTGAAGCATTTTCTCAGCTTGGAGAAGCCGACTTAGCCATGGAAGAATTCGATTCTTGAAGGGTGATTTTCTGATTGGCGATAAATGCTAATTCAGTCCAAATATTCACATCAAAAAGGGACGATTTTGCTGGTAAAAGAGAGTTGCAAAGTTCTGAGTATATTCTTAGCAAGCTGGGCGCTTTTTGCAAGGGGGTGATTTTGTGTTTGAGGAGCATATAAAAATCTGGAAAATTTTCCAAGAGTTCGTGGGCCATCAAAGATCCTAGGCGCAGCACTTTGGAGTCCATTGACATCAAAATATGGAAGATTCAAATTATTTTAATAAGGCTGTTATCAATTCCAGGTTCCTTTGATTTGTTCATAATAGCAACTTGCATTCTAGTTTAATATATTGCATTGTAGAGAATGGTTTCATATCGATTGTAATCAGAAAAGGCAATCTTTCAGTTTGTAATCATTTCATAGTATAGTGGAGCTGCCATTGTATGTTTTCAGATTTGCATATGTTTCTTGTATGCCAAGAGCCTTGGCTGAGATATATATATTGCATTTCAATTGTAGACATTCAAATACATTGCAATAACAATTTGGAGATATAAGGGTTTCATGTCAATTGTATGACTAAATGTCAAGGGCTGATTGTATGACAACTATTTGATAAAATGTCACTCATATATAATTGCATTGTACTCATCATAGTTTGCAAGCCAAGTGTTTGTGAAAATGTCTCTTGGCTGTAGGTATGCATTTTACATTAGAATCTCATGTATATGCATTTAAAAAGTACAAAAACATATTGCACATCATCTTAGGACATTGGTAGATGCTTAGAAACATTTGGAAAGCAATTATATTGCATTTACATTCATCAAAAGCATTTCAAATACAATCTAAAATCAATTACCAGCAAGTTCAAGGTTGCAAGCAAAGTGTTTGTCAAAATTCCAAAGGCAGAAAATCAGAGCTTTTGGGTCAGTTTTGGCAAGGCACTTTACACCTATTGTTAGATAGATGGCCCTCCCTTCGAAGAAGAGATTGGTAGGGTATCCTTTAACGATTACCAACTGAGCATAGTGTTGTGTCCTACACAACTAGAACCTTGCTATTTCACAATCTCAATCTAGTATAAGGATCACAATGAAATGGCAGTGTAGTCTCAACTAACTCACATCTATGTAGAAGTTGTACATATCACTACTTTGGCCAAAGTATTATCATTTAGTACTTCAAATGAAGGTCATCTATCATAAACACTGCTCAGGGCCGATTTGCTTTAAGGCTTTCTTACACTATGCATAGGTTTAGTCCTTCATTCGATAATACGTACCCCAGACATCCTACATCAGACTAACTACTAGAAATGAAAACAGCAAAACAAGTAATCACAATTTCCCCCCCTATACCGGACATCTTCATCCTAGGAGTTTCATAGGCTTAACTAAGTTATTCTAATAACTTAAGCTGTGGGTTATTACTTGACCACTGTCTTCATTTCATTCCTAGTATTTAGTATCTACTTCAAACATATTCTTCCTATATGGAGATCATACAAGTAATGCATTGCACATAATTAGCAATCTTTAACCTTTATCTATTTTTCTTGCTAAGTACAAATAGGTAAAGCAATTCATAAATAACTCATTCCTTCTTTCACACAGAAATACAGCTATGATTGTCTTTCAACCTATGCACAACAGTAAACACAAAAATTCCGTTTTAATTAAATAACTAAGAATTGAGTAGATAGTAGAAGAATATCCCATCCCTGTTCTCAAAGCTTTCCTTCAAAGAAGATGTCTTAGCACTTTGAATGACTAGCAATTCCTCTTCAAGTTGTAGACTTCACTTCTCAGCTTAACTCACATATGCCTCTTCTTACTCAATTATAAACACTCAGAAATTGATATCCTCAACTCATAGAATTGGCGATTGCTCTCAGTAAATGATAAATTCACAGTAAGTAGAAAACTCACAACAGTATGATTTCTCTTAGGAAATATGAAAACTCAGAAAATAGAAAGAACTCTCTGTAAATATGATTATTAGAAATATGAAATTCTCAGCAAATAGAAATACTTAGAAATATGAATAACTCTCAGAATATTGGAGTAATTTCAAATTCCAAAAAAGCAGTGAAGAAGAATGGCCAGGGCGGCCTTTAATAGAGTCCTCTGCTCAACAAAATCCACATTCCCAGGCATGTAAACTGCTAGAACAAAATTTTGAACAATTCCATAATGAAATGTGGCAATCTTCTGAGGTGAATCGACCTCCTCTAATTGAAAGCAAACAAAGAAAGATTCAAATTGCATATGGTGAAATTCCTTGGATCGACACCTCCCAGGCGTCCTCAGATTTTTATGTGATTTCCAGATTTTTTGTTTGGTGATTCATTTGTGATGAATTAGTCAAGATTTCATTGTTGCCATTATGCCAAATTTAATGGAAAGAAAGACACATCTTCTTGCGTCTCTGAGAGTCCTGAAAATGGAGTTAGCCATTCTCCCGTGCGCGACTTGTTCTCCCAGTGCAACTTTTATTTTCCTCTTATTTCAAATGTTTAATAAAGTCCCCAATGAAATATTTCCTCTTTCTAAATGTTTGGTATGATTCCCTTCAACAATGCGTTGCATTTAAAGTGAATAATATTTCCAAACAATATAAATCGATTTCCATAGTTTAAATTCCATTATTTCATAAATCAATTTATTCACTTGACTTCATAAAGTAAAGTCTTCATTTTTACCATATTGATTTCCACTTTATTTCTAATTAAATAATATATATATTTTATTATATTAATATATATATTATTATAGTTTCATTTTACTTTAATATATATATATATATGTATATATATTTAAACATTATAATTTAAATATACTTATATATTTCAGTAAAACTATAATATATATATTTATATAATATTAAATATATATATATTCATTTACATTTATACATATATACACATTTACATATTTATTTGGTAAATACGTACATTGCGAGCCAGTCAACATACTTTCAATATACATATATATGTATATGTGTATATGTAAATTCCAAGGCAAATATTAAAATAATATAATTAATATCCACAAATAATAGGTAGCATGTGTACATATATACATGTATATCCTAGTATATTCCACAGTGTACACATATGTGTATGCATACCATATCGACACATACGTATGGGCATATCTATCTGCCGATTGTACGTCTGTATCGATATGTATATACATATGGATACGTGTACATACTATATATATGTATACACATACCTACCCAACCTATTCACTTATATTCATTCACGTTTCCCCCACAATGATTATAGCACAATAAGTCAGATAAATAAATAAACATCACTCACAAAGCACAAAGAAGTAAACAAGACTCCTAAAGCCTATGGATGACTTATCAAGACCAACTTAATTGACTTGGTTTCTCCAAACCTATAATGACGTGTGTATGCTCAATTGGTTCTCGTTACTGTTTACCTGACCAAGCTCCTCCCCGAGTGATATTTCTCCTCTGCCTGGTTGAATGGTCCTCTTACCTGCACACCATGACACGACAACAAGAGTCATATGTTCACAACAGAGCAGTATACATGAAACATCTCAAAAGTTAGAATAAACATTATTCAACTTGCATGCATCATTAATCAAGAATTACATCAATTGAAGTATCAATCAAATGAGACAATCATTTAAATAGAACACATTCATATAGATAACAAGAACAACATGTTTTATTCATCTGAATGATTCAATCATTACAATTATTTGCCCTATGCAATAGTAGCTATACAATCGGGATCTAACAATATACATAATTTTATTATATATATATATATATGTGATAATTTTTTATTAATGAAATACAGGGACCTTGAGAAAGGAATTTCCGAGAATGAAATTGTTAATGCTATATTGTCCTTCCAAAATGGTAAATCCCCTGGGGCCAATGACCTACCAATTGAATTTTTGTAAGGCTAACATGGATTGGATAGTGGATGACTTGTGTGATGTCTATAAAGAATGTTATGACCCCATCAAAGAAAGAAACAAATCACAATATTTAGTCAAATTGCAGCACTTAAAGTCTAGGTGTATAAGAATAAACAATGGCAGTGACTTCTTTGAATTAAAGATATTTAATTAAAATTAAATTAAAAGTGTTTTAGGCTAGCAATTAAGAGGAATAGTTGTGACTCTTCCAAACAGGTAGATATAATGAAGTGGTGTGACTCCCCCAAACTTGAAGATATAAGAGGGAGAGCATTTCATTTGAGAAGGAGATCCATAACATCATTCAGTAATTCGATTGAGAATAGAACCTTATGTGACTTTGCAAGTAAATTAAATTATGTTCTCAAGAGTAGTGATGATGTGAGAAAGGATGTGACTCCTAATGTGGAAGGTTGTGACTCTTTCAAATGTGAAAGGTTGTGGCTCCCTCAATAATAAGATATAAAAGGGAGATCATTTCCTTGTGGAAAAATCATCTATGGGTAATGAATCAATGAATCAATTTGGAAATAAATTATCAATTTCAAAAGGAAGCAATGAAGGGTGGTGACTCCTTCAAGAAATGGATATAAAGGGTACATCATTGACATTCAATCAACAATCATCACTCATCTATCCATCAAAAAATCAAGCAATCAAAATATCAAAAAGATCAATCATGCAAAAAAAAAGAAGTCAATCAATACATTCAATCATCAAATCATTCAAGCATTCAATCATTCAATCATCAAATCATTCCAGCATCAATCATTCAATCATCAATTTATCCAAGTAACACACATTCAAATATCAATCCAAAATATCAATCAAGTGGGAAAAAGGAGAAATGAGAAAAATAAATCTAGACATCAATTGGGAATAGAAATTGAGAACAACCATTATTAATATTCAAAAGTATAATTGGTGACAGCCATTTAAGAATAAATTTATCATTTCATCAGGAGGTATCTATTTAGAAATAATCTATCAAATTCCTTCTATCTTGAATTTGTGAAGTGTCTTGCAAATAGGAAGGCCGTTCAATCTTCCGAGTTCATGAGAGGTGAAGGAAGACCAGCCTTCATGCTCTTATCTAGTATGCCACCCTAAGGTAAACTGGCCCTGGAACTGGATCTGCCATGGATGGCCAGCCTTCCATGCTCATGGGCTAGAAGGTGGAATGGAAGACCAGCCTTCCAAGCTCTCGGGCTTGATCAAGGAGGACGGTCAGCCTCCAAGGTGGACTGAGAGATGGAAGGGCTACCCACCTTCCATGCTCTCACAATACAAGGACGGCCAGCCTTGAGATTGTTGTTTGCAAGCATTTCCAATAGATTCATGATGTGATTTGCTATGAGGAATATGCTATGATGTGATGATCGAAATATTAATGATGCCATGAACCATAGTTGAAAACCTCGGACTTGGCAATAACTTGGCAGGCCCAAAATTTTTAAAAACTTGGAACTCGGCAAAAACTTGGGGAAAAACTCGACAAATTTATCAAACATTTGAAAATACATAATTTTTTAAAATATTCTTAGAAAACACACATATAAACTGAATTTGTAGAACATATTACTGATTTCACCATACATAAATCAAAATTAGAGTTTAATACATATCATAGACCAAAAAACAAGTTTAACTTCTGAATACATATCAACTTCAAGTTTCAATATCAATGAAAATTGTATATCATAAATTTCTTCTACAATTGAAACTCAAAAGCTTTTGTTGCCACTGTGTGGGTGTTGCTGAAGTAGATGGTATAGCTGCAATATCCTCAATAGGTGCCTCATCCATAGTGATAGGATGAACCTGTTTATGTGACGAAATTGCCTCTGCTGGCTGACCAACCTTGCCTTCTACCTCATATGCTGCCACTTTTGCTTCTCATTCAGCTGCCTCCCTCTCCATCTCAGCTAACTGATCATCACTTAACTGTGGTTCCACATCGACCTCATCAGGCTCAACAATCCAATCTGAGAATGGATCAATGTCATCAAGGTCAAGTGCTTCATGTGAACTGTTCTTTGTGTGAATGGCCTCAAAGTGTAATGGCCAACCCTGTTCTGAGATTTGACTTGAGAATTTTGCTCAATATTTTTTCAGTTAAATGGATGTGCCATTTTAACAAACTCAGCTCATAACATTGCATATAATAATGAAAAGGCTTACACCAACTGATAAACAAACTTCTACATTTCATTCCACATTTTTTTGACTGAACATGATAATATAAGAACAAAGATAAGCTTCAGACTTGTACAGTTTCAGGCTGTGTAAATATTGAATTGACATATAAATTTGACCTCAGAAATATACAGCAGCAAGGAAAAGTTTACAAAATACCAAACTGACTGATGACAGCAATTTTGAAGGTCTAAATTTAAGTGTCTCAGACCTGGTAATTGGTACGCCAGGGTCAAATATGCATACTCAGCTCCATGACAGGGATATATAAGATTGAAAACTCACCACTCAGCAACTAGACCTCCAACAACTCCCTCACGAGCATCAGAACCTTCCCAAACACACACACTGACTCACAACAATGGCTCACACCTGATAAGGTCCATGTGCAGGTAGGATATCAACAGCAGCAGAAAGAAGTACGGTTTTTGCGCCTTGATCTCCTCACACCAAGACTATAGAACCTTTCTCGCCCCTTCAAATAGCAGATTATACTTTCAATTCAACCAATTGGTATATGTTTCCATTTATCTCACTCCTTTATAGCATGTACGAAAGTATGGGAAAGGCATAGCTTTAATAAAAATTCAAACTCACATTAATGCAGCTGTTTTATGATACCAAAATGGTCACCCAACTCTAGAAAGGTTATTAAATTAATGCCCATCACCATTTTTAGCTCCTATCAAAATCTGCACACCCAACATGTTGTACGGTTACACATGTACAGGTATATGTACAACTGCACCCAGAAAATTAACTTGCAGATTGAATGCTTGTTTCAATGGTCTGCACTGATCATATCATCAAGGAAAAGCTTTGAAAACATTACACACAACCATTAATGACCTCTGTCAAAGCACTTGAATAGATCAAAGTGGTACGGCATTTGCTCATGAGACAACCAATGTACGGAAGCTTCAGAATTTTAGAATAAGCTTTAACACTTGATTCAATGATTTATAAAACAATATTCAGCTAAGAAAATAATAATTATTCAATGCCCATAGCCATGTTTGATTCCAATCTGAAATTGCAACCACAATGCTGTACGGCTTTTGGAAGTGTACGGCCAACTCCACAAATTCCAACTTCAACTCTAAACTTGGTTTTATCTGCTCAGAAATGATTGTCCACCCAAAACATTACCTTTGAAACACTACCCATATCAATTTACTGCCTCAAATACAAGATGCAATTCAAAGAGTAAGTGTAAAACATGCAAGATGTACTGTCCAGTTAAACTGTACAGCCCAACAAATAATTTCAAAATCTCCTTAATCTCACGTTACAATATTTGAAAACTATGGCCCAAACAAATGAAATGTAATCAAACAATACCCATAATCACATCTGCAATATATTTAATCTAACAACTGAAATATGGGGATTCATAGCATCACCTGTGGAGTTGAATAACAGACTCAACCTCGCTTTGTCAAGAATGTTTAACAATTATCTCCCAAAATATGCAAATGAAGCACAAGCATAGACTCCGAATGAATCTATCGGCAATCACCCAGAGAGGATCTTTCACCACCGTGGATGATATTGTCCAGGAGGGGTTTCGTTCTCCAGAAGTTTGAGATGAACCGGGTTCAATCTCCAGAACCCACAAGAGTTTCGAATGAGAAATAGAATAATCCAACATACCCCTCCAATGAGCTTTCAATCACTTTTTATAAATTTCCCAACTCCATGCCCAAATTGCATTTCAAGATTCATTTCATTTAATTTACTTTTATTTCCTACTGTAAATGTAATCAAATCTTCTATCAAAATGAGAGACTAAGGGTTCTAAAGAGATTCTAAGTTTCCAAAATTCTACTAGGATTCTAAGACAGATTTTCGATTTCTAGATTTATACTAAATGTGTTGATTGCAGAACATTAATGATTTTGATGTCTGCATATTAAGATTGGAATCATCTTTTGTATGTAAGGAGACCCGCCTCCAAGGGATGCATCTCTTGAGAGGACATGTCTCCACACGTGGAGACACGTCCGCTCAAGGGACGTGTCCCTTTGGGCCCGGGTTCCTCTCACAACCGATGGTCATTCGGTTTAAACTAACTTAGCGTAAAGACACACCCTTATGCATGGCGGATGAATTACAAGGATCCCGAATTTTAATCAATGCGAATTCAGAACATCATTTAGATAACTTCGATTTTATACATGCTTTAGAAAATTCGATTATTTACTTATTTCCAGAAATATTAAACATGAAGAGTATTTGATCTTATATAAACGATGATGATGCTTATAGCAATCATCGTTTATATCTGACCTAAGCTACCATTCATTAACACTCCCTCTTAGCTAGGGAAGATATTTCAAATCAAATAAGTGGGGATATCACCTTTACACGTGATATCGAAGATAAGGAATGTTTTCTCAAAGTTGTCAAGTCACATGACATTCTTCATAACTCATCTTCATTATGGTATGTGCACTGACATCAAGTCACATGATGTCTACCATAATTCATGGCATATCCACGGATATAAATATCCACCATGATTATCTCTTAAAGATCACAATGATCTTCAGATGATATCAAGTCCCATGATATCCATCAAAGTGTCCAAGAGATACTATCATGACATGTCCACAGATATCAAGTCACATGATATCTATCATGATAGTTTATCATTGTAGAGTCGTCACTTTACAATGTCAAATACAAGTGTTCATTATTAGAAAGATCGTCACCTTTCAATAATGTACACAGGGGGAGTAGGCCCATAAAGTCATGGAGTCACACACATGACAAAAGAGTTTACACATTTAAACATCTTTATATATTAGTACAATTTGATAAACAATTTGAATTTCAAACATAAATAACAAATTACATTTCAACCATACCAAGTTTCTTCCTGAAGTGCTCTACCTTGATTCGAGAGAGAGGCTTGGTGAGAATGTCTGCAGTTTGATCATTTGTACTAATATACTCCAAGCGAATCACTTTCCCTTTCCACCATATCTCTTACACATAATGATAGGGGATCTCAATGTGCTGAGTCTATCATGAAGCCGGGGATTTATAGAGAGTTTGATGCAACTCTGATTATCACAATGAATAATTGTAGGATTCAAGGGCTCACCAAAGAGTCCCACAAGCAATTTATGAAGCCAAACTACTTCTCTTGCTCCCATTAAGGCTGCAATGTATTCAACTTTTGTTGAGCTCTGTGCTACTGAAGATTGTTTTCTGCAAATCCAGGAGATCATAGTTGATCCTAAACTGAAGCAACATCCTGATGTGCTTTTCCGATCGGTTACATTTCCAGCCCAATCTGAATCAGAGTACCCATAGATCTAGCTGATCATTCTTAAAGAAGACCATATCCACAGTGCCCCTCAAGATATCCTAGCAAAATATGTTCTTATAGCCATTATGAATTTCCTTTGGCTCACATGAATTGGTTGAGAACATCTAATGTACAGCAAATATCAGGTCCCAGGTTGACCAAATATTAATCAAGGATCCAATCATCTGTTTGTAAAGGGTTGGATCTGCACACTTGGATTCTGCTGCTGCTTCTTTCAATTTGTGAAGGTTGGTTTCCATAGGTGTAGACATCGGTCTATAGTCCAACATTCCAAATTTCTTCAGGATATCAATAGTATACTTCCCTTGGTTTAGTATAATGCCCTCTGATTTCTGCCATACTTCTAAACCTAGGAAGTAGTGAAGAATGCCCAAGTCTTTCATGTCAAATTCAGAAATTAGATCCCCTCGCCTCCTTGAGCAATGAGGTAGATCTTCTCTCATCGTGAGGGTCATCAACATATATAAAATAATTATTAGCATATCACCTTTTAATTACCTTTGAAGTAGAGATTGAGTCAGCATCATTCTTGGAAAATCCTAATCCCAAGAGATAGCTGTCAATTCTTTCATACCAAACCCTGGGAGCCTGTTTAAGTCCATAGAGGGCTTTCTTCAGTCTGCATACATGTGAGTCAAGTTTATGTATCACAAAACCTTCAAGCTGTTCCAAATAGACTTCTTCTTCAATGGTTCCATTCAGGAAGGCAGTTTTCACATCCATTTGATGGATCTTCCAACCTTTAGCTGCTGCAATGGCTAACACTGCTCTCACTGATGTGTAACGGGCAACAGGTGCAAATGTTTCTTCGTAATCAATGCCTTCCTTTGAGAAAAACCTCTTGCCACAAAACGTGCTTTATGTTTTTCTATACTGCCATCAGCAGCATGCTTGATTTTGAAGAGCCATTTGGAAGAGACAACAGATTTCTCTTTTGGTCTAGGCACTATATCCCATACATCATTCTTTAGAATAGACTGATATTCCTCTATCATTGTATCCTTCCATGCTTGATGTTGGAAAGCTTCTGTAACACTGATAGGTTCTGAGTTTATGATGTTCATTAGAGCAACATAGCTAGAGAAACGTTTGGGTCTTTTACTCTCCCTGAACGTTCCTTTGGGTGCTGCATGATCCTCTGCTTCTTTGATCATCTTCTTGGCCCAAAGTGGTCTCTTTCTGCCGTTGTCATCTGTATTCTCATTTGAAGTAGAAGGAAGTTCATGTGGCATTTCCTCAGGATGCTCCCTCTGAATCTCAGGAGCAGGTTCCATTTCAGGTACTCTAGGGCAATAGGTTTCAGTCTCACTAGAACTTCTTGCCCTCTTGAATGCAATGTCTTCTTCAAAGATGACATCTCTGCTCAATTCAATTTGATTTTGTCTGGGTATGAATATCCTGAAGGCCTTGGAGGTTTCACTATATCCCATAAATATCCCTTTCTTTCCGGAAGGTTCAAGTTTGAATCTCTTCTCCTTGGGCACATGAATATAGATGGGACAACCAAAAATCCTAAAGTGACTAATGTCAGGTTTTATGCCAGTGAAGGCTTCTTCAGGAGTTTTGTTGTCAAGATGAGAATGAGGACATCTATTTTGGATGTAGACAACAGTCCTAGAGGCTTCTGCCCAGAAAGAGGTTTCAATGTTTTGGTCAAGCAACATTGCTTTGGCAACTTCTACAATGGTTCTATTTTTTCTTTCAGCAACCCCATTTTGTTGAGGGTTGTAGGCCACTGTGAACTCCCTCTTAATTCCAGCACTCATGCAGAATTCCTTAAAAATTTCAGAGGTGTATTCTTTCCCATTGTCTAGCCTTAAGGTTTTTATTTTCTTCCCGGAGAAGTTTTCTGTAAGTGCTTTGAACTCTTTGAACCTTTTGAGGATTTCTATTGACTCTTTACACTTAAGGAAATAGATCCAGGTTTTCCTAGAGAAGTCATCTATAAATATGACATAGTATATAAATCCTGCTTTAGAAGGTACAGACAGGGGTCCACATAAGTCGGAGTGAACCAGATCTAACACATTTAGGGTTTTGCTCAAACTAATGGGAAAGGATCCCTTTGTATTCTTTCCTAAGGCACAACCTTTACAATTTCCTTCATGAGATGGTTTTAACTTAGGTAAGCTTGTTACAAGTTTTTCCATAGAAGGTAGGGCACGGAAATGAAGGTGTCCTAATCTTCTATGCCAAATCTCAGTTGACTCAAAGATGTCAAGGGTAAGGGCTTGTTTAACTTTAGTGCAAAGTTTGTAAAGGTATCCTTGTCTTACACCTATGATTTGGGCTTTCTTGATAGTTGAGTTTTTAGGCCATGCAAGAACTTTTCCATCCATAAATGTAACCCTATATCCATTGTCTTCAAGGGCAGAGATGGATATTAGATTCCTCTTTATTCCAAGTACAAATAAGACTCCAGTGAGTTGAAGGGAGAGACCATATTTCAATGTGATGGAACAAGTTCCAACCCCTTTTACTTGATGTGTAGAGTCATCCCCAATTGTGACATCTTCATCAGACTCTTCAGTCATAGTGTCTAAGTGTTCTCTAAACCCTGTGATGTGCCTTGAAGAACCACTATCAATCACCCAGTTGTTGATATTGTTAGATACTTGATTAGATAATGCTGAATAGAACACAAAGTTCTTAGATTCATGATCTGAATTTGTCTTTCCTACTTTGGCAAAAGATGCTTGTTGCTTTGAT
>VDFB02007951.1:0-11641 GCA_007258455.2 Sequoia sempervirens | reverse complement strand
AACATTTTTGTAACTCTATATAAAACATATCGGATATCCAATTTGAATTGGATATTTGATTTGTTTGACACAAAATTTAATGCCTAGGGATTATCCTCGAGCTTGCTTTGGATTTTGGTTCAGACCTGCCAATCCTAAGAATTCAACACAAAAAACATGTTTAACAACTTACCTTTTCTTTTTCTAATTTCACAAGATATGGTCAGAAGGACTTTTTTCCTAAACATTTTGAAACTAAAGGCTCAGGAAGGAGCTTCTACCTTCCAACCAATATAAATTATAATTTTAGTCGGAATCCATTAAATAATTATTATTCATCTTTCTATTAGAATGCTATGAATTCAAAAGTCCCCATCGATAGCCCGATTGAAAAAAAAACATCTATAACTCTCAAATCATCACATTTCAATCCAACATCATGTGCTCACTTCTATGCTTCATTACACTATAGGGGATTTCAAAAAACGAATTTCACATGAAGTTTCACCCAAGTTAAGGTGGTCTACATACTGAAGCTCTTTATGCATTTTAAAAGTTGTAATTAAAAAAATCTCATAATTAATTCATTTACTTGGAAAAAAACAAACATGCATCACATCCCATTAATGAGTCTCTACCTATATTCCAAAATATTATAAAAATATTATGATTTTATTAAGGGTTTAGGTGTATCGAGCACCTACTTCTTATTTTTTCCCAGAATTTAAGTACTAACGTGATTGAAATTCTCAAATTTCACCCAACAGATTTTTAGAAAAATAAACCTAGCTAGAATTCATCTAATTCCTTCCCACATCTCTATCTCCTACATAAATAATATAGGATAACTTCATTCAAATTTTAAAGTTGCCAAACTCCTGATTTTTTCCTAATTCTGCCACTCTATATTCATATATATTCTTTCCATAGGATGATCCCCATTACAATTCCTTTGATTGACATGATATATATATATATATACATATATATATATATATATATATATATATATATATATATATATATATATATATATATATGATAGTGTTAAGGCTACTCATGGACATATATACATATATGTACATGTATATATACATATACATATATATTTATATATATATGATAATTAAAAGAGGTCAATTTGTGTATATGCTATGCAAAGTATTATAGGCTGATATGGGAAGTAAACCATAGTCGATACCCTTTAGAAATGTATCAATGTTTTATAGCAACAACTTGGAACACATTTATCCAAAAGATAATACGATGGAAATGATAAATAATGTGTATGTTGTGTTAAGTTACATTTAATATGCCAAGTCAATATGAAAACCATGCCATAATGGAAGGAGTCAACTCAATAATGAGGTGTCAATTAATACACCTTTCACCAATTCAATTGTATAATACACAACCATGAGATATTTGACTAAGTTCTTTGAGTAGAAAACAAGCTGAAATATAGGTTATATGGAGAATACATGGCACAAACATATGAAAGCTCTGTTTCTGTAGAAGTCTATTTTGGTTGCAAGTCGATTGTCATCATTTGGGCATGTGCACATTTGAATTAGTCTTAAACTATTGTCAACTAAAAGGGTCGATTTGTAGAATACCATGTTGAGTTTACACTTAGATTTCTACCACCTTATTGTTGTGTGTAGTGAGTCGATCTGCATGTAGAGAGGTGTCGACTGACACACCATTTCTTTTTCCTACAATGTCTCATCTTTCTATATAAATAGATGATATAGTTCTCTCATTTGGGATGCACTATTCTAGAAATATATTCTACTGCAAATGTTCTGAGAGTTGTACTTTGCGAGAGATTTGAGTTATTTTGTGAGAGCTTAGAGTTACTTTATGAGAGTATAGTGTTATCTTGAGTAAGAGGCTATAGTGAAGAATTGATGTGAGTTGATAAAGTGAAGCTAGTAAGCTGTCGTTGGACAATTGTGCATCAAGTCTGTCAATTGGATTAAGCGTATTACAGGAATGAGGATCTAGTATTCTCAAGTATTTATTTTTATTTATGAAAGAACAAGATTAAATTATTATTTTTTGTGTCATTTGAGAATACTTGCCTTAGGAAATCATAGCATTTGCATTGGGAAGGAAAACAAGCTGTTTTATGCTTTTCTATGAGAGCACTTGTATTTACTCCATAATAGGAGGGATTGCTTGTCATTATTATTATATACTAGGAATGATGAAACAAGAATAGATTAAGGGTAACTATTCATAATGTGAAACATGTCAATGTCATGAAGTGACTTGACACTATTGGCTTATGATGTTAGGAAACCTTAGGAATGCTAAGGTTTCATTGTACATCAATAGTTTGAAAGAAATGATAGGATGAGTAATTGCTAATATATACAAGTATGGTCACTTGATCATTGATTAAACTAGTGGATAATACCCTAGGTTGGGAGTAATATATTTGGGTTGAGAAGTATATTGAAACCTAGGTTAATATTAACCTATTAGGTTGGAATATTTACTTGATAAACAATTGGAACTAACAAGTTAAGAATTACTTTTTGGATGGGTTGTATGTTGCTCTTGTTGGAACACATAGGTTTAGGTTAACCTACTACACCGATTGCTAATTATTGATTATATTCATGATTGGGGTATACTAAGGTTGAGACTCACCTATGTGAATATGTAAATCACTTGACTTTATGAGATACTATGTGTATGGAAATATAGGTGGGATTACCTATTGAGTTAGAGTTGCTACTTGATTAGTTGCTTTACAGTCTTGAGAAGAAGTCATATTATTGAAAATATTCTAGTCTTTTGAATAACTCTCTTAATTAAAGAGGTTACACTCTCAAATGGAATCATCTATTGTTATGGTTATTCTTCGATTGAGGTCATTCATGGATGTGGCTATTCTCTTAATGAGATCCACTTATTAATGTGATATATTATTGATTGGAGTAAGTTATTTACGAATAGTTAATCTATGATTGGATAAAATGTATGGAGCTATACTTTACATTATAAAGTTATACTTGAGACTAGGTTGTCTTTTGAAGGGAATAGCTTGTTTATGAAAAGTTAATTTGTAGACTAGAAAAGCCCATATGTTATACTTGGGATTGGAATATTCATTGAAGTGGGGGGGGATGGTAACTTATGCTTAGGAATTATTGATAGAAATACTAATGTGTTTTGGGAAAAAGGGAATAGGTTATTTCTAAGGTTAGGAACTACCTATGGAAGGAAATTACCTAAGCATACTATATAAATAGTCATACTCCAAACCAAGCTATAGAATAGGATGACTGTCACTTGAAGTACTAGGTGAGAATACTTTGGTCAAAGTAGTGTAAGTTTCCACTATTTAAACTATATGTTCACTGTGTTCCTTTTATGTGTTCTAGTTCAATATTTTCATACTTGTAGAATGACTATTGTATGAATAGGTTCTAGATTGTAGAACACAACACTAAGCTCAGATAGGCTATTGTTATCAGGTTTACCAACCAATCTCTTTGTCGAAGGGTAGGGCCATCTTGTCATATGTGACAGATGTGCAAGGGACCACATTTGAGTCTGTGGTTGGTGGAAAAGTTCTTGAGTAATGCTTCTCCTCATCAATTGGCAGTCGATGTTTGCATTTGTTTGCTCCAGCATTCAAGACACCTGGAGTGTATGCACTAGTGAGTGAGGACATCTAGAATGTATGCACCATCATGGTGACATCAAGTCCAGTTGTATATCTATTACCAGATGAAGCTCAGAAGAGCTATGTATGTATCATTGTAGTGTAGAAAAATGTACGTTCTTGAAAGAAATGGAATTTCACACTTGATTTAGACCTATTTTGGCACCCTTGCATTAAATACCCCTTTAAAATCATTAGTAATAGGACCCTAAGACCCATTATTTGGGATCACAAAGAGGCTGTCTAGTAGTATATCTATTGCAAATGAAGCTTAGAGAGCTCATGTATCATTGTAGAAAATTATACGTTCTTGAAAAAGAAATGCAATTTCACATAATTTAGACCTATTTTGGCACCTTACTTAACTATGCTAAAATCATCGGTAATAGGCCCCTAAGACCCATTATTTAGGATCTGAGGAGCTTATTTCATCCCTAAAAACTTATTGATGTTTAAAACATCAAAAATCCTAAAAACCCACCTCAAAAATATAGGGTGGGATTCTTTCTCCACCTTGAGTGAATGAGTCCCCCTAGGTGGGACCCATTTGCCACCTTGGGTGAATGAGTCCCATTTGGGGCTTTTTTCAAATATGAGTGGGAAAAACACCTTTTTAATTCAATTTTTTATTTGATGTCAACCTTTGAGATGTAAATAATGGTAAATTAGGTGTTGGTTCCTATATAAGCAAGTTTCTAAGTCATTTTTTCATCTAAGCAATCCAAGCAAGCATTCTCAGGAGAAAATTCAAGAGACAAGCATCAAGAATCTTCAAGAATTCTTCCACAAGAGCATTCACATTTCAAAATCAAGAAAATTTGAAGTCTTGGAGCAACATTAAAGTGTTTCTGTAGGTCTTCAAGCTCACTTTCATTCAAGATCTAGCATTGTCAAGGGTTGATCATGGTTGTCTATGGTGAATCATGAAGGATTCTACATTGGGGAGATGCAACTAGCCATCAAGCCAAGCCTAATGGATTTTTTTATAAGTGATTCCATCCTCCATCATCACCCTACATTCATCCTAAGGAAGGTACAACCATTATTGAGGCGCATTTGAGTGATTAGAGATCTCTCAAAGTGGATCATTCATTGCCATATTTCATTTATGCATCTCATTCTTACACATTAGAATAGGGTTACATTATATTTTAGATTTCCTAGTCCTAGACACATTTAAGGCTGGGATTTACATACATGTTTCATTATTTCTATCAAGGTTTAATTACCAAACTAGGGGTTTGGCCGAGGCAAACCCCCCATAAGAAAATAAAATTTATATTGTATTTTGCAGGTCTTTTCATAGATTCGGATCCATAATTCAATTTGGAAGGAAAGAGCAGGCGTTGAAGAACATATCAGAACTTTAAATTCCCAAAAAAGTGGAACAAGACTAATTTTCCCAAGGTGGCGATTGAGTCCCACTATAGGTGTTTTCTAGAACTATTTGTAGATTTAGATACCCTTTTTCCTGAAACAGATCCTTGTGCAGAAATCCAAATTTGGGACTGATTTTCCCAAATTGGAAAATGAGTCCTAGTTGGTAAAAAAGTCATATTTCCCATCATTTCAGAGCCATAATCAGTCATTTCAAAATTTCCAGGTGCACACCATTCATCTTCCTTCTTTTTTGTTCTATTTCATTTACTTTTCTAGGTCATTTTGTAGGTCATTGCATTGAATTAGGGTTTAGTGTTGTATCTTGAATTTCATTTATCTTTCCAAGTTCTTACTTGGTGGTGAAACCCTTATTAGTTTCTATTTAGCCCATAGAACAACCCTATTGCAATATCTCTTTCTCCTTTGCATTGAGATCTCAAGGGTTTGTTCTTGAGTGCAAGTTAGTGAAGATTGTAATTCTAGGTCCTAAATCCCAGAAAAACCACACAATTTTCCACCATTCAATCATGTACCCATTTATATGGAAGGATGTAATAATAAACTTGAGTTTATTCAAATGAAATCTATGTCATGGAAAGAGTGTGAAATTACAATGGAATGCAATGGAAGTTTGGAAGTAGTGTTATTTCAAATGTGCATGTAATTTACATTATGGAAAGAAAAAAAAATATTTCTATGCTACAACATCATGGATTTTACTCTTGAGGTAAAAAATTTGAATTTTTTGTGAGTAGAACACCAAGGTTGTTACATGTGGTATTAGAGCTACCAGGTTTAGCTCTGGAGCCTATGAGCTCATTACACAAATAATGTGTAAACCTTATTAGAAGATAATGGTAGAAAAGTTCTTATGCCAAGATGGTAAGATGAAAGAACAAGGGAAATGAAAAGGAAGATGAAATTCCAATAAACTTGTTTATGTTTAGGACTAGATAAAAGGACCGTCCCTAGAGTTGAAAACTGCTAAACCAACAACTCATTATGGTACCCCCTTGGATTGCAGAAGATTATGCAATCGAGCTATGTAGGAAGGCTACGAAGGATAAAAAATAAGAACCTTCACCCTACTAAATAGTTAAAATGACTCTAAGGGGATAGGAAGAATTGAAAAAAAACCCTTCTTGGAAGCAAACTATAGTTGCAAAGAGTTAATGATTCTTGGATTTAGTAAGAATATTACAAATCTAGGAATATCTATTTTTGACATAGAATGGAAACTTCCATTGAAGTAGAAAGTTTTATGAATCAAAATCAACGAATGAGGTATCCAAAATATTGGAGAACTCTTGAAAAAAAATCTAATTTTTGTGCAAGGTTAAGATATTGCAAGAAAGGGGATAGTACATTGGAATAAGGGAAGAGACTAGAATGGTAAAAAATGAAGTAATCAATGAAGTGGATGTTAGATTTCCAGAAATCTGTTGCTAGACTCAAAATGCTTCCACAAGAGAGAGATAATGGAAAGAATGCTTGCTATCAATATGCAAGATTGATTAACGATTGAATTGATACAAATGTACAAGATGAGGCTTGCTTATAAAAGGCAAGCATGCAACAACTAAATCTTATCTTGAGCAAAAAGATAGCTCGATAAGATAAGGATAAGATCCTATAACTTAGGAATTAAAGATTTCCTAAGTAAACTTATGAAGATGTAATTAAATAGTTGGTAAATCAACACCCCTTCTCAGGGTACAGCTTAGGGAGGGAATTATAATGCAAAACTACTATGGGTTACGACAACTAGGCATGTTGGGCACCCATTTAACTAGATCTAGAAGTAGAAATGTAAGTCTCTCATGGCAGGAAAAGGAAACCTTGGTGGGGAGCCCCTCAAAAGGAGAAAACAAAAAAACCGGCATGATAAAATGTAGGCATGATCTTATGGAGGACTCAATGATACCCCGGGACTGTCTCCATCCTTGAATATACAATAAATGGCCCCATAAGAGATTGGAGGGATGAGATAAAAGGAGGAGATATCTCTGGAAGCTCCCAAAGCCAATAGAAGAATGCACGGAAATAAAAGATGACCCAATGTCTACAAGCACCACATCATCCCTTAGGAAGAAACAAATCCATAAGCTGATGTAGAAGCCACTCCATGTCCAACTAAAAGGAGGAAGCATGAATGCTCATGTATGCCTCTGAAAACTGATGAGGTCTCGAAGCTTAAAATGAGCCTATAAAATCATATTCAAAGAACTGAACCAAGAAACACTGACAATAAAGTGATGGGAGAGGGAGACTCATGAATGTCAATCTTCAAAAGAAAAAGGCAAAGATGGGATAACTGCAGTTTCACCGAAGCAATATCAAAGAGAGAAATCCCCTCAAGTGGTGTCCTCAAATCTCTGATTATGAGACTCCATGAACAGGTTAAAGTCGCTCAAATATTCATCCCCTGGCCAAGATCTGAAAAGCTATGATCATCCTGTTGAATAGAAGCATCAATGGCTGAAGGAGCAGGAGGTGGAGGAGTAGGAAGCTCAACATTGGTCTCTAGAATACCAAGGTGTAGATGACCAAAATTCTCCTCACTATCATGGGTCGCTCAGTAGGTGTTGTGATCTTGATCGAAAGGAACATTATCAGGACGACAAAATGTGAAAAGAATATCCTTTCGAGATGAATAGTCATTGTCCAGGTGCAACAAATATCACAATCTCCTAAGTCCACTGTGCCACGCCTATCCAGAATTTAGAGACTCTAGAATTCCATGGGCCCCATGAGTAATTTGATAAATAGAAAGAAGATTTATTGATTAAAAGGAGGAACACAAAGAACATCATTAGAAAGTGCTTTGCCACCAATGGGGCCCACTTCACCAGCCCCACCATGAATGTATTTATTTACCCATGGGAATGTGGGGGTGAATTACAAGGCTCAAAAGAAGAGAACATTTCCTGTGAAGATGCCATATGATGAGATGCCCCTGAATCAAGAAGCCATCCTTGAGAATTAGGACTTGTAGAGGCCAAGAGTGCATGCCCTTTCATATGTAGCCCAGAAGTGGATGTTGTGTTCTCTGACTGTGATGATGATGGAGCTGCCGAATGTGATGGTGAAGAAGAAGTAGAAGACACTGATGAGGGCAGCTGAATGTTATTCTTTTGAAGAAGGTGGGTGAGTTCATCAATCTTCTTATTATAACATCTATGCTCATCATGTCCTAACCTTTTGCAATATGCACATTTGAACTTCTTCTTTTTTGATGATTCCTCTTTTGAAGAGGATGAGGACTCAGGAGTGCCATGTGAAGGAGAATCTTTACCTTGCTCATTTGACTTGGTTTCCTTTTTGTGCTTCTTTCCTTTGCCACTTGAATCCTTTGTATCATTTGCAATAAGAGCTTGAGATGTTGAAGACTTCAATGTACCCATGTGCATCAACTTTGCTTGTTCCCTTGTGAGCTGTGCAGCAAATTCATCAAGAGAAAGCATTTTATATGTATCGCCAAGAGCATCCATTGTAGCATAGAAAGTAGAGACAAACACAGAATATGAAGAACCAAGCTTAGCAAGAATAGAAAGTATCATTTGTCCATCCTCTTTAGTTACCCCACAATTAGATAATTGTAATCTAAGAGAATTGAGCTTAGAGAAAAAGTCTTGGACATTGTCAAAATCTGAAGGATTAAGACCCATGAGTTCATTCTCCAACTTAAATTTCCTCATCTTATCTGGCTTACCAAAGAGACTCTCTAAAGTATTCCAAGCTTCATTAGGATGAGTACAAGATGCAACATGATATCTAAGATCTGGAGAAATGGACAACTTTAAAGTACCAAGAGCTTCATCTCTTCTATCAAGCCATTTTATTTTCTCTTTTGCTCCCTGTGGTTCTGGATCTTGACCAAATGTGATTCGTTGCAACTTTGATTTTAACAATAACAACTCCATTTGAGATTTCCACTCATGATAGTTATATGGAGTTAGAAGTACAATTTTTGGAAAATCCATGATACAAAGAGATATTACAAGAGGATAACAACAAATTTTCCTCACAATACAAGAAATCAACCCCTTTGTCCCAACAAGATTTGCACTTTTTTTGCAAATTTACAACAAGAAATCCCAAACTATCAAATCAGTTACAAACTGATAATATGAAAATCTGGAAATAAATCTGCAAAAAATGCATGATTAGATCTGAAGTGCTCTCGAATACCTTCCAAATGCCGCAAATTTGGAGAAAATCGAAGATCGGAGCACAAAGATATGAGCTCGGAAGCAGAAAATGATGATCGGGCTTCAACCTGGAAAAAGAGGCATAGAACTGCAAAATCTCTGCAAAATATCTGCACCACTGAAAAATTCAAATCTCCACCTTTCTGACGATATTTTGTTTGAAAATTTTTGCCTCTGTTAGCCAAAGTTATGATAAAATGAAAAAAAAGGCCTATAAATAGGCACTTGGGCAATTAACCGGTCTGCAAAAGACTAAAATGGTGCAAAAGATTGAGCACCTGGGGCTAAAAATGGGGTTTGTCATATGACTTCAGGAAAATTGTAAAAATGAAATTGGATCACTGTGGGTCAATACCCGTCGGCCAAACAAGACATAGTCGGCAGGCATAAAAAGCTTTAATAGTATTGAATAATTAAAAGGAAAAGTTTAAAAAAAACATGCCAATTAAAACCAGCGTACCAAGCATAAAGAGCGAATGGTAGACCGATGTGACCAGATGTGTATGGAGAGGACAAAGTACTGCCGATGACACTATACAATGATTTGATCACTTGCGGATCAGGTTTAACCCACCAATGAAGCTCTTTCAAACCCGTGTACCATCTACAAGCCATCAATGGAAATGTCAGGAGATCTACAGTACTAATTGCAGAGGACGTCGCTGAAGAAGTACGGGCTGACGATGCACACAGTCAGACAGGGGACATGGAGTACGTTTGACTGCGTCCAGAGACAATGCCGATGATGACCAATCGGAGAAGGGCTGAGAATGCCAGCGATGCGACCTCAGATCTGACAAAGATTGTCGACCGATACAATCTGCAAATTTCGTACACTGACCAGCGGAATAGTCCACAATATATGCCGCCCGAATTTAATAGAAACCCCCAACAATATTTTAAAGAAATATAGCCCGAAAATAAATTTGCCCCAAATTTAAAATACAAATCCGCAGAAAAATATTTAACAAATTTTTTACGAAAAAGAAATCATTACGCCACGTGGGGGTTGCATCGACAAATTACACTTGCCTCAAAAACAAGCTTTACCCAATATGGGTGAGATTTATAGTCAAAATTCATCGTAGATATACGATGTCAACGGTAGAGGTTATTGGAAACCCAATCACACTTTTAGCATTAAAAATCTTCAAAGCCAAAAACTAAAACCCTCGAATCAGAAGGAGCAGCCACTGGAAGCTCACGATACCATGTTAGATTTCCATAAATCTGTTGCTAGACTAAAATGCTTCCACAAGAGAGAGATAATGGCAAGAATGCTTGCTATCAACATGCAAGATTGATTAACGATTGAATTGATACAAATGTACAAGATGAGGCTTGCTTATAAAAGGCAAGCATGCAACAACTAAATCTTATCTTGAGCAAAAAGATAGCTCGATAAGATAAGGATAAGATCCTATAACTTAGGAATTAAAGATTTCCTAAGTAAACTTATGAAGATGTAATTAAATAGTTAATTACACCAACAGTGGACATGGTTCCACCAACCAAAATTGATGAGATCAATTTGGGATTCTGATTAAGATGGGAAAAATAAACCAAGCCACATAGGGTGCCTTGGGTTATGAAATTACCAAGAATTGGGACAAAGTCACTTGGATAAGTGATTGTAAGAAAGAAACCTAAAAAAGGTAAATTAGATTGGCCCAACAAAGGTTTAGATAGTGCTAAGTTTGGTAGAAGTTTAGATTAAACACACCAACTTGCCAACAAAAATAAATTTATGTTTAGAGGTTCCAAAAGGAAATGGAACATAGTGTGACACTATGTGTCAATCAATAGAATTAGTAACAAAACAACACTCTAAGTTGAAGACATATCAACAAAAGAGGCTTTGTGATATGGAAATTCCTCCATGAAAAGGATATTGGTTTACATGGAAAAGAGAATTGAAATAATGAAGTTCCTTTTAGCTTGTAAAGTTGTAGATTATCCAATAGATCTCTTTATTGATGATCCAATTGTTGAATCTATGAGGTCAGAGTTCAATGATCTGAATCTAACTTTGGTAATAAGTATATTCAAGGAATGCCATGAAGGAAAGAAAAAGGAAATAGAAATCCAACAACAAGGAATGATAAATCATTTCAAGAAAGCAAATGTTTGCTAGGGGTTCAACTTTGAGCTGATCAAATATCATTGAAACACTAAGGGAGGAAGAAAGAGAGTGGATTGAATTAGATAAAGTACCCCATACAATGAATATTGTCAATATATTTTTGATTAGGAAGAACTTTTGACTTCTTCATAAGTCATCATGTCAATATATTTCATGACCACAAGAATAAAGTATTGGAATTATTGAAAGATAATGCAAAGGTCAAGGATTATGACCAAAGAGAAATGAATATTATCACTCAATGTTGAA
>VDFB02007950.1:0-67801 GCA_007258455.2 Sequoia sempervirens | reverse complement strand
AACAAAGAGTCAACTGGAAACTACTTCAGTTGACTGAAAGTAAACTAAAGGTGAACTTTAATGAAAGTATCCCTCCAAAACAGACATCCACATTTAGTGGAGATCTAAGATCCACAAATCATGGAAGCCAATTAGACATCCTTAATCAGTGGGATCTGACAATGCATGATTTAAGGAAAGTGGAGTTAAACTTGGAAAGAAGCGTCAAGTTAACTCCAACTACATTTAATATCATCTTGAGTTGACTTGGAAAGAAGCATCAAGTCAAACTCAAGTCTCATAAATGCCACTTGGAGGGTGTATGGAGTCCTTCTTTGGTGCATTTATAGTTCGCCATTAATCAGCAGTGTCTCTATCCATTGATTGACTTCATCAGCTTCTGGGGAGTTAATGCTCTGTAGGATGACGACGTGGCATCGTAGCATGATCTCACCCATTGTGAGTTGATTTCCGAAGTCAATACACTGAGATGCTGCCTCTTCAAACTTGGTTGATAAAGCTGCTACCTTAGCCAGCTTGCAACCATCTGGATCATCAAGAAAGGTACTGCGGATGACATCCCTGAACTGGTTCTGTACAACGACCATCTCGATGTATTCTCCTCCCTCACGCTGATATTCCATGCAAGGGAAGGATATCACCAACATTCTTGTGAAGTTGATAATAGTGGCAACCACCCGTCTGTAATCAATCAACTCTACTGAATGAGTGTCATAGGCTTTCACCTTGTACGCCAATTGTTCCTTCCAAGCAAAGAGATGTTGCTTGTTTTCCTCAGAGTATACTGATTGATATGCCAATTGCAAATCTGCAATTGTGCTTTCGTCTTCAAGCCTCTTTTCTGCAATCCTTTGTTCTGATTAATGGATCTCGCGACGAAGTCCATGTGCCTCTATCCGCAGAATCGTATAGGCTCTGCTAGCATACATCTACCTCTTGAGAACAAAATCCTTTCCACTTGATCTCTCAAGTGTTTACCGAATGTTAACAATTGCCGATGATTTTGTTCGGCGGGGACATCTAGTAGTCCTGCTGGTAGGGCTGAGACGTTTGGTGTGCCATGTATCAAGCTGGTTATGTATGACCTCAGTTTCTGATTTTCAGCCTTTAAGGCTGGCTTTTCTTTACCATCCTTAGCCATTCTTTCTTGTGCGCTCACCGAAGCTATTCCAAGAAGGTCTGCCTCCACCTGTCGTGTAGTCTTCCCGAGGTTAAGTTGAGACAAAGTGTAGTCTTCTACTTGGACCTCGTGTATGCTTTTCTCTACTGGTGGGGCGGCAGTCTCTATGATGATTTCACACTCTGCATTCCTTTCTATGTGAACTTGTTTCTTCAACCTTTTCGCCGACGTGTCTTGTGGGACGTGGTCGAATTCGGTTAAGTCAAGTTCATATGAGGGTTTTTCCCTCTTTCTTCCTAGGAAGCCTTCAAGCCAAATAGAATCTCGGCAAACTTCGCTAGGAGGGACGTGAGGCCCTTGAATGCTAGAAGTGTGAGACTGTGCTGGAGCAATGTCTCTCGGTGGCGAATCCAAGTCGATGAGGACTTGTGTCCGCTGTGATACTGGTGATATTGGTGGCTCTGCTTCCATAACAGGCACCGTTTCTGCTGCTGCTTCTATTGTTGTTGCTTCTGCCATTGGCCCTGCCACTGGTTCTTCAGCAACTATTGCTGCTGGTTCCTCTGTGATAGTTTCTGCTGAATCAGGGGTAGCAGTCTCTACTCTTTGTTCTGGGGCAGCAATACCCGTGATTATTTCAGGACTATGTGTGGCTTTCTCCACTGGTGTCCTCTATGTTCTAGGCTTTGTAGGCTTTGACATCCTCATCCCTCGGGGAGGATTGCACCATTGCTTCTGCCTAGGTTTCCTTTTTGAAGTGGAAGGTGGTGGAGACTGAACCTGTGGCGGCTCTGTTCTGTGAGGTGTCACCTTCCTTGATTTCTTGCTGTCGAGATAGAGTTGGCTATTTCTAACCACTCTACTCGTTCTTTCTTCTATAGAAGTGTTCTCCTTGGCATACCAATCCACTCTCGGGAGCGGTTGGGAGTCAACTGAATCTGCGAAGAATGAGTGGAGAATGACTTACCCTTCATCATCAGACAGGCCCTCAATGTCTACTGACATAAAATCAGCAATTTGTGGGAGTCTGAATCTGCTGTAGTTCCTTCTTCGCACTTCATACTCGTCTTTACAATTTACCCAATAATCTTCCATAGAAGACTTATGTGACGAGTGTTGCTCGAGATGTGCTTCATAGAGTCCTCTGGGATCATAGGATCTTCTCTCAATGAGATACTTGAGATTAAACCTCACCGTTTCCTGACTCATCATTTTAGCATCTGCCGCGAATCCACATCTATATAGTCCCATTCCAACGGGAAAGTTAACAGCTGTCTTCCTCTTCAAGCGCAAGTAGACATGAACCGCGGACAACTGTCTCAGGAATTCCATGAAGACTACCCTATCTGAAGGGTATCTTGGTAGCATGGCGGGGTGGCCAATGTAGCCATACATGCGTATGTAGGAGAACGTAGGAAATTGGATGAACCAATCTGCCCAATCCGCCATTGCCTCTCTGGCTGTCTGTGAAATACGCACGTGCATCTCATGGTTAAGCTCACGTACTGTGTGCATAGTGAAGAGATCACTTGTTTTCTTGAAGTGTCTTTCCGCTTGAGTAAACTCAAGACGTGTGAAATGTTCGTGAACCTTCTGCACACCTAAGGTTCGCACATTGTTCAATAACCTGAAATCGCCTTGGAAGGCTATCAAGTATACCAGGTAAGAGCACATGTGGAACCTATGAGCTTCCAAATACCCAGTGATTTGTCGGTGGAATGTGTCACTAATCAAAGTGGCCTAGTCATAATATTCCCTCTTGCCAATGATTTTAGCAATGATATAGTACATCCATGGCTGGAATTGACGACCATCTTCTTCTCCAGTGATTCTATTGAGTAGAGTGATTAACACTGCGTACTCGTTTTTATATTCTCCTCGTCCTAACGACTTAGGCAAGCTTGCCTTTGTCACTTTTAACCATTTTTCAGCCATTACCTTTTGACATTTGTCTTTAGCTGTCTCAAATGCCTTCTCACATTCCGTCACTGATATGACTTTGCTGTTAGGACATGATGGAATATCAAAACACCTTTCGATATCTCGAGGCTTTAGACTATAAACAATTCTTCCATCCGCTGCTCTGATTTCTCTGGTGGTAGGATTGTAATGCTTGATACAAGCGATTACAAGCTCTACGCTTTGTAGTGTGATGGGAATTGATGCGGCCTGCAGCAACCCGGATTCTTCAATATTCTGCAATGTGATTTGATTCATGCCTTCTAGCTGATCCAAATCAACCACTGGATTTACTTGGTGTAAATTTGTGTCAATTGTTTTCAAGTAATCATGGAGTAAGACCGTCTTGGTCTCGTATTGTACCTGGGAGTACTGCATCTTGAAAAACTTAAAGATTGACTGTAAGCTTGACCTTGTTTAGATGATTTTCGGAAACCCTTGAAAATAGCGACCTGCCGAGAAGTATTTTTCCTGAAAAAATCTGGCACATGGGTTTTGTTCGTGCTTCAATGCTGAACAAACCCAGTTCCTCAGAATTTGGATTCTGAAACTTTTTCGAAAAAACCCCCAAAAATAGGGGCAGCAAGTTTGCTGATTTTGGAAAATTTGTCGAGATGGGTTTCTCTGGAAAATAATGCTGAATCTACCCAGTTGATCTGATCTGATGTAGCCTGTTGCTTTTTCTGTCAAATGCAAGAAAACCTAAGACCAGAAGAGAGGAAGTAGATAGAAGATGGATTGGAAGTTTTATCTGATTCCCTGAAAAAAATCTATCTCTGGGTCCAATCCTCAAAATAGCAATCCTCTTCTGCTTCAGATCTGCAAGAAAAATTGAAGAACGGATGAAAACCTTGTTCAGATCTATCAATGGCGTCCTTGAGAGCTTGTGGCTGTTCTTGATCTTTTATCCTGCAATGAAATAATGAAATGGGACGCCTTCACCTTGAATATATATGTTTAAGCCTTAGATCCACAAGTTTGGGGACCTAACTCAAGCTCAAAAAGTGATTTTGGCTTGATCTAAAGTTAAAAAGGTGATTTCCACTGATCGTGGAGTGTTTTAGCCAACTTTAACTCAAAAGCTCTTGACTTTAGTCAACAAATTGACCCTTGACTTCTTTTAGGCGTCCCTTTTGGTTTCTTGCAAGCTTTTAAATATTTTCTCTCCTGAAAGCCCTCTGTTTGATCTTGAATCTAGCGTTATCTGTTGATCCTGAGATGTTGCGGACACATTCACTGCGGAGCTGGATCCAAACTGAAAAGAAGTGCCTGGGAGACATGATGATGAAAAGCTGAGTTTAGGGCTTCAAAAGAATGGGCGCCTTTTCCAAGAAAAGGCTCTTTTGCTAATGCCTTGGTGAATTTTCAAACTTCGTTCTTCAGCCTTTTGAAATGACCTCTCGTGCTTTGATCTGGATTTCTCGTTGATTGGAGAGTCAGATGATTTCGCTTGATGTCTCATCAGGTACCCAGCTCTGTTCTGCCAAAAATGACTGACTTCAGAAAACCTGGATCTCAATTTAGGGTTCCTTTATTCAAGGGCGCCCCTCCTTGAAAAGGGCGCTTTTGTCTTTTGGCCTGATCATCTTCATCTGAAAAGTTGCCTACTTTGATCTGGATTATCCGTTGAATGCTCAGATGTTGGTGCTTGCAGTTGCGTTTCCGAGATCTACTTGGGCTGAGAAGATTATCCTGGGAAGCCTTTTGTCATTTATCAGCATCTGGAGGTCAAAAAAGGAAGGGCGCCTTTCTTTTGGAAAGGCTCTTTTTTCTTAGAACTTCGCCGTTAACTGTGGTTTCCTGATAATTCCTCAACTGCCTCTTTTTGCTTCGTCAGCAACTGCTTGTGATCTATTCCTCAGATGATTTATCTGTTTGTTTCATTGTCGCGCCAGCAGGCAAATGTCAAGAATGAATGCCTTGGATGATCTGGGTGACTTCATTTGGCCTTAAAAGATCATGGGCACCCTGTTGTGACCTTTTCACACATCGCCCCATTCAAAATGGGGACCCCTAAATTTTTGCTCCATTCTGGTCTTTTGGCTGTGGTTTTTTCTCTTCCTCTCTCATTCTGCTTCTTCTCTGCTATTTGCTTTCTGGGGGACACTCATGCCTGCAAGCTTGAACGTAGGAATTGGCCAAGTATTGAAATTAGGGTTTCACGTTTTTAGGTTACTTTGGGGTCAAGTTGAGTTGGTTGGTCAGCTTTCGAGCCTAGCAGTGCTATTACAATGCTTTTAGCAACTAACCCCTAAATTTTCACCGAGTTCTGCCAACTTTCTATTTTTAGTAAGTGTCAGTTTAGGGTTGATTTTCTCGGGATTTTCACATTTTGACAACTTCATTGCATTCTGAACACTTCAAGTTCCTTTCTGACAAAATTTGAGCAAAGCAGATGACTTGCTATTTTTAGCAGTCCAGCTTCCAGAGCAGATTGCAGGGCCTATATGTTACATTTTCTGATGCATGTCCGGAGATTCTTTCTGGGTTTTTCGAGACCTTCGTAGTGATATGACATGCAAAGCAGGATAACGACTTTCAACATTGAGCCTTCAGAGGCCGATATTAGGGTTTGTATGCAAACCTTTTCAGCGCATGTCAGCACATTCTTTCTGGGTTTTCGAAGAGCTTCGCAACGGTGTAACATGCAAGTGGAACCGATCACTTTTCAAAAACTTACTATTTATAGCCAGCGCTTGCATGTTGGAGATTTTTCTGGGTTTTTCAAGATTTTTCGGGCAGTGTGATATGCGAAATCATCCAGTAGCCGGACGGTCACTTTTTCGGACACTTTCTATTTTTAGCAGGTACCACTTAGGCAGCTGTTCAGCACTTTAGAACTGCAAACTGATCATCATGCAATTGAAACAAGGTCAAATGGAGCTCATTTGAGGAACATGCATAAAATTAGGGTTTCGAGCTTTAGGGCTAAAAATGAGGAGTTAGACAACAAGGTGCTCAAAACTAAAGTATCCATCATGGTCAGTATCTTCCAGGGAGTCTGCTGGCAAAATTTGAAGGCAATCGGAGAACTTGCTATTTTTAGTAAGGTATTCTTGGCACAGGCTATAAATAGAAAGTCAACCTCGGGCGTCACCGCAGACAGGCAAATTCACCAACGAGGAGCACGCTATCCAAATTTCAACTCAAATGGAGATAGGGAAGTCTCAGAAACGAGCACTTACTATAAATAGTAAGTCACTTCAGAAGTAGCTATAAATAGTAGGCCGACATTAGACCTCAGTAGGTACGAGTCACATGTGGTGAGGTGTCCTTGGTGCAAATTTTGAGACAAACAGAGTTGCAGAGGATGAAGAATCAGATAATTGCTATTTTTAGCAGGTCGGGGCAGAGAAATTAGGGTTTCCTAAAATCAAGGGCAGAACGGGACAGTCAAGCAAAAGCATCATCCAGTTACGATCGCCAAGCTTCAGGAATTCAACATATGAAATTTGAAGATTTTCTGAGTAATTTCTATTTTTAGCAGGTTGCTAAAAATAGCAGGTATAAACAGGTATCAGGTATCAACAACACAAATCTGTGGAAACCCAGAACAGGGAAAAAATTAGGCTTTCTAGAGTCAGAATTCAGTTGACGATGCAAAATTCTAGGAACTTTCTAAAAATAGAAAGTCAGGGCGAATTAGGGTTGACAGGGGAAAATCAACTTAAATCTGGCAAGACGCATAAAATTCACCAGGTTTGATAAAATTTGGAGTCCGGCATCAAAATCCATCTTGAGAAGCTGAATAGAGACGAAAAATTGACTAAGTCTGGAAAACTGAAAGCATGCCTAGCAAAATGCGCCTAAGGTCAAAATTGAAAGTATAACCTCCTAAATGCGCCCAAGGTAATGTGCAGTAGTTGAGAAACTTTCCAAGCGTTGAAACTGGAAGTTGGAAAGGGGAAATGCGCCCAAAGAGTTCGAAATTCGCCCAAGGCATTGAAGTTGATACACAAGGGGGTGATTTGCGCCTAGGTCACAAATTAAAAGCTCTATGTGGGAAATGCGCCCCAAATTGGATGTCCAACCTATGAAATGCGCCCCTCTTTGGAAGTGAATTGGAAAATTTTCTAAGTCACAAAATTAAAAGCTCCAGTGGTCATTTGCGCCTTGAAGGGAAGATGAGTTTAGAAGTCTTTTAAGTGTTGACGAAGTTGAAAGTGTCATGGCTTAAATGCACCCCTTTGAAAGAACTTAAAACCGTGCTAAGTGTTGAAACTAAAAGCAGCCCCTTGCAAATGCGCCATGGGAAAACTGGAAGGAGAGCCTGGAAAATGCGCCCCCAAACTCAAAGCTACCTCAGCTAAATGCGCCCAGAAGAGGAGAAAGCGAAATTTTATCAAGTATTAGAAATGGGAGCTCTACTTGTAAAATGCGCCTGGAGATTGAAGCTAAAAGCTTGACTTGTAAAATGCGCCTGGGAGCTCTACTTGTAATATGCGCCTTGAGTATTGAAATTTAAAGCTTTGAGTATCAAGTGCGCCCCACTTCAAAATTGAAAGGAGACATAGTGATTTGCGCCTTGGTGATAAAATGGAAGTGAGGACCCTCATATGCGCCTAAGCCAAAACTGAAAGCTTAGCTTGTCATTTGCGCCTGGGAGAAATTGGAAAGAGAGCCTATGATTTGCGCCCAGGGCATCAATTGAAAGCATCAACACCCATATGCGCCTGGACTCATGGAGACCCAAAATTATTTAAGCATGACAAATTTGAAAGCAACACATTCTATTTGCGCCAAAGCTTGAAGGAGAGACTCTAAAATTTTCTAAGTGTTGAGGTGAATGCTCATGGTCTTATTTGCGCCTAGCTTGAACAAGTCTCTAAAACGTCTAAGTGCGCCTGGAGAATGGGAAATGCATGAACTACGCCCAAGAACTTTGGAAGATGGAGAATGTTTTAAAGGCACCTTGATTAAATTGAAAGCACCTACCTTTATATGCACCATGGGTAAGGATGAAAAGAGGTTAAGTATTCAAACTAGAAGTGTGAAACATCCCATGCGCCCAAGCTAGAAATGGAATTCAAATGAGAAAATAAAAGTTTAGCCCATAATATGCGCCTCAAAAGAGAGGGTGATGGGAAATTTCCCAAGGCACGTCAAAAAGAAAGGCAACTCTCAAATACGCCTAAGTCCAAGACAATTTCGATATGAAAATAAAATATTGCTAGGGCGTTGGATTTGAATATATACGCCTTGGTTTAAAAGGGGGATAAATAGATACTAAACGTTGAAGAGTTAAATGTTCCCCCTCCAGATTGCGCCCAAGAGATAAAGTCAAAATGTGATAATGGAAAAATTAAAGGCGTTGGAGGAGTAATAAAATTTCTCCAGGCGATTAGTTTTAAAATTTGCCTAAGTCGGAGAAATTAATTAATTAAATTAATTTAATTATTTTCCTAAGTCAAATTTTAAATTCCCCCTTTAATTTTGACACATAAAATTTTTAAAGTTCGGACGATTTAATTATGGGGAATTTGTTTCGGAATTAATTATGGATGGAAAATAAAATTACGCCTAGCCATTTCAAGATGTTGATATCGAATTTTCACAGATACTGGTGAAATAATTAAAATGTCATTTAAAATTAAATTTTAATAAATTAAATGTCATTTTAAAAAAAAAAAAAGGGCAGTTGAGATTATTTCAAATCGGAGTGAAATGATTTTTTTTGAAGATTACTGGCAGACGGGAGGGAAGTTTTAAATTTAAATTGAGGAAAGAATCTCCCTAAATAGCAAATTGCTATGACGACTGCAAGACGACTGGAATATTCCCTTTTAAATTTAGCAAATGTGTAAGTCATGATGAAGAAAATTAATGGCATCTGCTAAAATTAGCACCAGCTTTTGGCTATAAAACTCTGAGGATTTTCATTCTCATCTCACAAAATTCAAAGCTCAGATTTATGCTGGTGAGTTGAGTTGTGAGATTTAATATTTTCAATTTGAGAGTTGCTGAAAGTGTGAAGTGTTAAATTCAATTTCTCGAAGTTGCGAAGTTGCTAAGAGTTGATTTTCTGAGTTGCTGAGTTGCGAGGTTGCTCTGTTTCGAAATAAAGTTTGAAGTGTTAAGCGTTTTTATTTTTCCAAGTTGCTGAGGTAAGTATTCGAAGTTGCTAAGACTTTATATTTTGCTGAAAGTTGAAATGTTTTCGAAGTTGAAAGTTGATAAAGTTGAAATCATTTAATTGTGCTGGAGGTCGAAATTGTCTGAATTTGAAATTACTTAAGCTTTAAATTTTCTGAAGTTGCTGAATGTTAGAATCAAATCGAATTTAAAATCGTTGAAGCCTTCGAAGTTGCTGATGTATAACTTTCGAAGTGCTGATTTGAGATTGCTAAAACTTTTTGAAGTTGCTGATTTATAACTCTCGAGAAGTTGATTTGAAATTATTGAGACTTGCTGATTTGAACTTGCTAATTGGAAACTTTCGAGTCCATTGATTTAAAATCTTCGGAGTTGCTGATTTTAAATTGTCGAAACTTTGAAACTTGATGATTTATAACTTCCAAGCTTGCTGATTTGAAATTGTTGAATTCTTCGAAGTTGCTGACTTCCGAAGTTGTTGATTTAAACGTTGCTGAAACTTAACGCATTTGCTGAAGTTGAGATTGCTGGAGATGAAAATTTCTTTTGGCTGCAAGTTATTGAAGTTCGAAGTTTAAATATGCCGAGGTTTGAAGTCGAAGTTGGTTGCTGAAGCTGTTAACTCACGTTCATTTTTGCAGCCAACTCCATTCGCCAGCCGTCTCATGTGATTTTTATTTTAAAAGTTGGAAGTGTAATGTTTGCTTCTTGTTTTGCAGATGGCTGATGGACGAAAGGTTGATGTTGCTGGAACAAGCAAGGTTGGAGCAAAGACTGGTAACAACGAAGCTGTCAAAGAAAAAGCCTCCAGGCAGGCAATTATCAAAGGTCTGAAGAAGTCCTTCATTCCGGAATCGAAAATTGTGTCGAAGTTTGGAAACCTGACAGACACCAACCTTGGGCCTTTCAACCTCGAGGCCTTCATGCGCAGAATGTACGGGCAGGGTGGCAATCTTTCGACGGAGGCATCATGCAACATTGTCAAGAGCGGACTGTACGCAGCAGCGGGGTTCCAACCAGCAGTTCGGTGTCCAGAGTTGATCTTGGAGTGCGCCAACTTTTACAACTCCGATGATCGGACTATTGTGTCTCCAGATGGTATGATACTGGCCAACTTTGCACCTGACGCAATTGGCGAGGCGTTTGGGATACTAGCTACAGATAATATGTTGTATAAATCCAAGGCAAAGGTTGACAAGATGTACGCCACGTCCTTCGAAAAGTGCATGACGAGGATCACTACCACTTGGATGCGAAAGCCAAAGCCTCCTGCTGCAAGGCTGCCAAAGCAGATAATCTCAGAAGAGCTGAAACAGGAATACTGCGATATAATTATGTTGCTCAGTAGGGTTAACGGTAGCCCGCAATCATTTGTGTTCGAGCCATGGATGTTCTTCTACATCAACGTGGTGCTCGAAGGGAAGGAGCAAGTAAATTGGGCACAGATGATAAGTGATAATATTGACGAACAGCTCCGGAGTCTGAAGAGAACGAGAACATTCTACATGAGCTCGTATGTTATTTACATGCTTGCTCGAATGACCAAGTATAGAGGGTTGGCATACCAGGAACCAATTGGCTGTGGATACAATCAGTTCAAGATTCACGAGTCCTGCAGACAGTTGCACCTCACGCACACAGGTGACTTCAAGAGAGTTAATGACGCTTTGTAAAGAGCCTTGCAAATGTTGGCTCTAAATTTTCTGTTTGGTTCCCTTGGAAGTTTTACCAACCACTGATCTGTGAGCTGTCATATGCTATTATAATATTTGATTGTCATTTGATTTGAATCGTTTGAGTGTTCAGATCCGATTAACCACATAGAAAGGGTTACAGACATGCAATTAAATCACTGCTGTTAGTATATAGACGGAACAACACTGTTACTATATGTTGATGTGTTTTTCGTGACCGCACCAACGCAGAATAAAGTCACCAACGGCTACCCTATTCTCTCTTGATCAAAGTATTCCGCATGCTAAGATTGCAAGAAAGTTCATGCGTTCAACTCCAAGGTTCTTTTAGTGCGAATAGGCTCAGTTTGGCTTGATGTGATTTGCTGGTATTTCAAGGGGACTTACAGAATTGTTCAGCAGCGGAGAAGGAATTAAAATGCTCGAAAGATTTGTCTATGAAGCGCGAGTTTCCTATTCTAGTCAGAAAGTACTGAATTGAAATGAGGTAAGGTTAAGAAGATTCTAATCTACTCTAAGGTGTGGGATATGGAGCTCAACTTCAGCAAACTTCTAACCGGACTTCGCTTTGCCTCGCATCGGACAGCTTCCACGGAGTCGGTGCAATCTTCAAGGGAGATGACTAAAGATGTTCAAACCACCACTTGACATAAAGATACCATCACAACGACGCATACCATTATTCAAACTGTGATTGAAGTTAAGTACATGATATTCCAGTTGACCACACAAGGCGCATTCACCATCAGCAAATACACTAGTGGTATGGATAGACGAAGTTGCTTAGATCAAACACCACATTCCACAATTACTATCTTCTACTTGCATGAAATGAAACTTATTCTACTTTAAGTCACCACTTGAATCAGAAGGACGAAGAAACCTTGCTAGCTACTCACAACAAAGACGAAGTTCACCATCAATGAAAAACTCTTTTATTGAGAGAGTGTTCACAACAATTTCTTACAAAGTTTCCAAGGGGAAAACTTTCCCTCTTCTTCAAACTACACTATCAATCTATACTAAGCTACTTCTAAGTTATCCCTCTACTCTATGTCTATTCTAATCTTCTCTACTGTCTACTCTCTAATGAATTACAAATGAGGGGGACTCCCCCTTTTATAGCTAGCCAAGTCCCAAAAGACGGCTAGGGTTACAATCAATAGAGTGGCCAGAATCGCGCCACCTCAGCCCTAAACAATATTTGCCCTAAAAACTGCCACAAAGGAGAGTGGGGTAATAAATGCGCCATAATGTCCACCATCATCCTTCTAGAAGATTCCATTTGTAGATGCGTTCACACTATTCTTGATCTTCTTTCTTGGCGTTGTTCTTTGACTTCTTCCACTTGAGGGTCTTCATCTTCGTCACTTGAGTTATACTAAGTCAATTTCTTGCAACTTTTTCTTCCTTCGAGATAACTTTATCCTCCTCCGAAGGTTGTAATATCATCGCGCTTTACCACTTCCAGTCATCGTGCTCCGGCCTCGACATTTCTCCTGCAAAACAAGCGAGGAGAAGAGAATTAGAACACTTCATAATATAAATTCAACTTACTTACCTGATTTTCACGTTCTAACTTCCAAGCGTTCATCGCCAACTTCGTGTTCAAGTTCATGCCTTAGACAAACTTTCAACACATCTGCATCTTCAAGAAATTCATTTCATCCGCTGGAACTCTAACAACCTTGATTTTATTCATCCCTGGCTCAAGAAAACTATCTTTACGAAGGGTTTAAGCAAATTCACCTAGGCAGTTTCTTTCAAATTCATCGTCTGGAGAATTTCACCTTGAAAATACATTTTCTTCACATTTTCCTTAGAAAATTTTCACATCTCCCTTAGGAAATTCATCAACCTGGTGCCCACTTGAAATCCTCATCCGGAAGGCCGCAGCGAAGCATGGAAGACTTTAAAATCAACTCCTCATCGATAATCTTTAATACCCAGAAGAAAATTTTCTTCAGGACGCGACGAACTCATGGGTACCCAACGAACGGGTTCATTTAATTTTCTTGGATTTTGAACCTTAGAAAATTATTTCCCTGTGAAATTTAAATCCGTTCTTCACATATGTGAAAATCCTGTTGCTCTGACTTGGAAAATTTTTATCAACCCGTGCAGCTGGCATTTATTGACTTCATCTCCGGCAATTTCATCCAAATTTCAGTGAATTATATTATCACCTCAAACCTAGGCGCATTTGATAGGAGGTATTTTAAATTTCAAAATTTTCCAGCACCTTGAAATATTCCACATACAACTTCTAGGCGTCCACAGAGGAGTCTATTTTAAATTTCCCATACTTAGAAATATTTCCAAGGTCAAAATGTTCAAGGCATTTAACTTCAAACTCCTACGCCTAAATTCCCTACTCACCTTGGGCGCCAACAAGGGGTCAAGCTTCAAGTGTTACCACTTAAAATATTCTCAAAGGGACCCACTTTATGCTTTGGACACCTTGTATTTAGCATGTATTCTTGTCTTTAATTGGGCGTATTTTGTCATTTTCCTCCTTTGCATGCAATTGCTTTGACCTTGTCTTCATGCATCCTAGGCGCATCTTGAAGGGTGAGCATCCAATCTTGAACACTTAGAATATTCTGAACACCTTCCTTGGGGTATGGGCGCATTTCATAGGTAGCACTTCCACCTTCAAAAATTCTGAAGTCCTCTTTCCTCATTTAAGTTCTTGGGCGCATTTGGGCTTGTGAGCTTCAAATTTGTTTCCCTTAGAAACTTTTCCATCATCCTCTAACTTCAAGGGCGCAAATGGGGTTTGCTACTTCCATCTTCAAATACTTAGCATGTCTTTCCTTAAGGCGCAAACAAGGGAGCATATTTCAAGTTTTGAACACTTAACCAACTTTCTCCTCCATCTCCAAGTGAAGGCGCATTTAGGGGGTCCAGCCTCTAGTTTCCATGCCTCAGAGATTTTTAACTTACCCTCTTTAGCTTGGTGGGCGCATTTCAAGGGGTGTGCTTTCACTTCTTATACCTAGAAAATTTCAAGAGTCCACTTATGAGTCAAGGCGCAAATGAGGCAGGGAGCTTCAAGTTTGTGTGCCTTAGAAAATTTTTCATCATCCTCTTCAAGGTAGGGCGCATTTTGGACCCCTGGCTTCCACTTTCAAAACTTGGAACAATTTCAAGTCTCCTCTTCTCTTTCCAGGCGCATATGGAGGGTGGAGCTCTCAGTTTTCAAAACTTAGAATATTTTCATCAACTCCTCCCTCAAGGGCGCATTTGACCCATGGAGCATCCAATTTATGACACTTAGAACTTTTTCCATTCCTAATCCATAGAGGGCGCATTTGGGGTACCCTGCTTCAAGTTTTTAACTTAGGCAATTTTTTTTTTGAACTCTTCAGGCTTAGGCGCATTTGGCAGGTGGAACTTCCAATTTCAAGGACTTAGAATAATATTTTAAGTTCTCTCTTTACTTGGTAGGCGCATTTCAGCCATGGAACTTCCAGTTTTCAATTTGGAAATTTAGAAAAATTCCTATCCTTGAAGCTCAAGGGCGCAAATCACTAGCTGAGCATCCAATTTGACACTTAGACAATCTTGAAGTCCCATCAAAGAGGGGCGCATTTAGGAGGTTGTGTTTTCAGTTTCAATGCCTTAGGCAAATTTCAAGGTATCTCTCCAAACTAAGGCGCATTTACCTCCTGCTACTTCCATTTTGGGTGCCTTAGAAAGTTTTCAAACTCATCAAGGTTGCTAAGGCGCATTTATGGGTCTAGACTTTCAATTTCAAGCACTTAGTAAAATTTTCATGACCACCTCCTCTTAAGGGCGCATTTCACCCCTTGAGGTTTCATTTTTGAACACTTAGAAAATCTCTCAAGCTCTCTCTCTTCAAGGGCGCATTTGGGGGTCCTTACTTCCATTTTACTTGCCTTAGAAAATTTTTGATGCTTCTTCTTCTTCAAGGCGCATATGGGGGCTTGAGCTTCCAATTTCGTTTGCCTTAGTCAACATTCCTGCCTTTTCAACTCCTCCTCCCTCCCAAGGCGCATTTTAGCATGTCTACTTCCAATTCAAGTGACTTAGAATTTTCAAATTTCCTTACTCCACCTTGGGCGCATTTGGGGGTCCTTACTTCCATTTTACTGCCTTGGTAAAATTTCACCTGTCTTCAGCCTCTTATAGCAAGTTTTGGTGCTGGATTCAAAAAATTATCAAATTTGACGTGTTACGTCCCCTTTGCCAAATTTAGGGTGTTTTGATCATGCTAACCCTAATTTGCTATTTTTAGAAAGTTTGTCAATTTTTTGCACTTCAAGCTAATTTCGAGCTTCAAAAGGCTGGATTTTGCTTTGTTCTGAACCTCGGGATGTGTTTGTGCCACTGATGCCTGGTATCTGTTTGCGCCTGCTATTTTTAGCAACCTGCTAAAAATAGAAATTACTCAAAAAGTCTCCAAATTTCATATGTCGAATGCCTGATGCTTGGTGATCGTGACTGGGTGTTGTTTGCGCTTGACTGCCGTATTGTGCCCTTGATTTTAGGAAACCCTAATTGTCCTGCTAAAAATAGCAATCATCTGATTCTTCATCCTCTACAACTCCGTTTGTCTCGAAATTTGTACCAAGGATTCCTCATCACATGTTTGACTCGTACCCGTTGGGATCTGGTGCTGACCTGCCATTTATGGCTGCTGCTGAAGTGACTTACTATTTATAGTAAGTGCTCGTTTCTGAGACTTCCTTAGCTTCGTTTGACCTGAAATTTGGACAGTATGTTCCTTGTTGGTGAATTTTCCTGCCTATGCCGACGCCTGAGGTTGACTTTCTATTTATAGCCTGCGCCGAGAATATCTAAAAATAGCAAGTTCTCCGATTGCCTTCAAATTTTTCCAGCAGATTCTCGAAAGGATGCTAATCATGATGGATACCTCAGTTTTGAATATTTTGACCTCTGATTCCTCATTTTTAGCTCTGAAGCTTGAAACCCTAATTTTGTGCATGTTGCTCGGATGAGCTCCGTTTGACCTCGTTTCAATTGCATGCTAGTCAGTTTGCAGTTCTGAAGTGCTGAGCGGCTGCCCCAGTGACACCTGCTAAAAATAGAAAACGTCCGGAAAAGTGACCGACCGGCTACCGGACGATCTTGCATGTCATATTGCCCGAAAAATCTCAGAAAACCCAGAAAAACCCAGAAAAATCTCCAACATGCACGCACTGGCTAAAAATAGTAAGTTTCTAGAAAGTGGTCAGCTCCATTTGCATGCTATACCATCGCAAAGCTCTTGGAAAACCCAGAAAGAAAATGCCGACATGCGCTGAAAATGTCTACATGTAAACCCTGATATTGGCCTCCGAAGGCCGAATGCTGAAAGTCATCGTCATGCTTTGCATGTCATATCACCGCGAAGGTCTCGAAAAACCCAGAAGGAATCTCCGGACATGCATCAGAAAATGTAACATCTAGACCTCGAAAATTGCCTCTGAAGGTGGAACTGCTAAAAATAGCAAGTTGTCTGTATTAGTTCAAATTTAACCTGTGAGTAGCCTGATGTGCCCTGGACGCAGTGTGACTGTCGGAATCTCAAAAATGCTAAAGGATTGCTTGTAATTTCACACTTACCAAAAATAGTAAGTACCTCAGAATCTGATAAAATTTTGCTGAGAGCCTGCTGGAAGCATACTGACAACAATGTTAAGCCCCGTTTTCAATTTATTCGCTTCATTCGTCCTCAAATTGGCAAGTAAGTTCAAAACCCTAATTTAGACTTAGCCAAAATTTCACGTTTAAGTTCAAAGACGGGAACGTCCCCGGAAAGACAGACAGAACGAGAGAGAGACCAAACCAAAAGCAAAGCCAAAATTAGGGGGGTCCCCATTTGCAATGGGGCGATGTGTGAAAAACGTCACAACACTATACAACAGTTCAGGCCAACAACATTAAATTACAACAGCAGTTAGAAGCAACTGGAATGTCTTCTCTTTGAGTTTATGGTATTTGGGAAATACATACAGCTCGCTCAGATTTCACTTTCAGCATTCTTATAATAATGATTCTATCACAAAACCCCCATAGTACCCACAGAAAGCTATACAGCAGTCACTGAAAACACTCACAGCAGACCCAGGTGTGAATTTCTGAGTGAGAAATAGGCTGGTATTATTAACAGCAGTTCAAATATATGAAGCACCCTAAACCCAGCTAATTCTGATGTTTTTCTGGCTTAGTTTCAAAGTCACCAGCTGTCTTAAAGGCAGAGATAATATACGGACTGTAACATGTAACGTAAAATAAAGGTTCTGATTATAGAGAAGCAACCATATTTATCCCAAGATCAGATTTACACAGCAGTTCAATATTCCCTCCCTAGCTCATCACATCCACATAGACAAGCATTATGTATGGAATATAAATAATAATGTTCAGACCTGGTAATAGAGTCACAGAGCCATTCTTCAAATAACGCCCAGCTCGCAAGAGGATACCATGTAAGCTCCAATGATGGTGAGAGGTTGAAAGTCGATGCCCAAGCAGACCTTCAAGAGATGTGGTTCTTCCTTGAGGTAGTGCGTCCAGGCTCCAGCAGCAAGAATGTTTTCCACGTCCTTCCCAAGACTCACTCACAACTTAGAATCCCACGTTTCAGCAACCCTCACGCGTCCACAGCCAGGGATTAGATATCACAGTTCGTTCTGTGTTCACTAGCCACGTTTCTCTTTCCCGTGCCTCCAAAATCGCCTTAAAGCACAGCTATAACGTGAGGTATGGCGGAAATAGGAAGCGCCAGGAGTTATTCAGCAAACACGCCTTCATAGTGACGGCCACGAGCTTCCAAAATCGTCTTGAATACGCAGCAAAATTAACTCGGAATTGGATCACGCCTTCAGATGGTATATTAATTTTCTTCTCCTTCAAACCTGCGATTTCATGACTAGGAGTGGTATTGCACACTCGAAATCATGGCGGCTAGGGTTCTCTTCCCACAACCAGAGAGCTCGACTATCTCTTCCCCGTGAAAATCATGAAAATCTCTAAAATTCCCAAAAGGTGCGAATGGTCTCCTATTCTTTTTCTTTTGTATGCTTCCCATTCATAAAATTAAAGTGACTCCCTTTTACTTAATAAAATAATATTTCAATTATTTCATAAGTCACTTTATAACATTTCCACATACTCACTTTATAAAGTTGATCTAATTAATTATTTAATATCCCCCATTTTAAATATAATTTAAGCTTGGGCAATATTAAATAATTAAATTACTTCATCCCAAATTTGGGGACATTACACGCTTTCACTATGTATATCACAAGAACCCTTCAGCAAAGGTTACAGCAGAGGATATCCGAGGAGGCTCAGATGCTAATAGAAGAGTATGGGTGTTGGTTCGTCCAATTCCCGAAGTTTACCTATTTGAGGCTGCCAGGGTATGATTCATATGTCTACAAATTACCTAGGTACCTGTTGATGTGTTTTTCGTGACCGCACCAAACAGCGGAACAAAGTTTCCCAATGGATACCCTATTCCCTCTTGAACAAAGTATTCAACATGCTAAGATTGCGAGTAAGATCATGTTTTCAACTCCAAGGTTCCTTAAATGCGAATAGGCTCAGTTTGGTTGATGTGTTTTGCTGTGTTCTTACGAGGGGACTTACGCAATTGTTCAGACTTCTCACAGTTAGCAGCTGATATATGATTTGAAGGGATTCTTGTGCGTATGATTTGGCAATGTGGTTCGTTTTTCTAAAAATTACTCAGAAATATACGGAAAGTAAAAGAGTATAAGGCCTAAGAAACTTATATTCTACTCTAAATGCAGGATATGTGGGGCTTCGTTTCAATAGACTTCAACCAGATTTCACCTAGCCTCACGTCGGACAGCCTCAGTAAAATCGGTGCAATCTTCAAAGGGATAACAAAAGATGTTCAAATTATGATTCAACATGCATACACCATCACAACGACGCATATAAGCATACCAATCACAATTGAAGTTAAACTCAAGATGATTTCCAGTCGACCACGCAAGGCAAGCTTATCATCAACAAGCTGCTAGTGGTATGGAGTAAAGCGAAGCTATCTTAATAAAACACCACACATCAAAGTAAACTACTTGCATCAAATTAAGCTACTTGGATTCGAAAGGAAGAAGAGACCTTGTTAGCTATTCATGACAAGACGAATTCCACCATCAATGAAAAGATCAATTATCATAAAAAGTGTTACACAACAATTTCCTCAAAAGTTTTCAAAGGGAAAACTTTCTTTCTCTTCCACACTATGCTAAGCAAAATGACCTACTATGCTCTACTCTCTAGCTCTGGCTCTAATGCTAATGTCCAATCTCTAATGAATTACAAATGAGGGGGACTCCCCCTTTATATAGCTAGCCAAGTCCCAAAAGACGGCTAGGGTTACAATTAATAGAGTGGCCAGAATCGTGCCACCTCAGCCCTAACCCTAAAAACTGCCAGAATAGGGAGTGGTACATTAAATGAATCAAAGATTCCCACTCACTCCCAAAATAGTAAATGTAATAAATGCCCATATTCAGTCTTCTAGAAGATCCTCGTCCAGTAGTGCGTTCCCACTTGCCTTCTCTCTGACTGCCAACTCAACAAATCTGCCAAGTACAACCTCAACTTCCTGAACTGAAATCGGTGGAACACAATCTAGCTGAAACTCTAATACTGTGACTGAATGCTCATGCCTTGCACAAGATTTTCTCCAAGCAATCAAGGAGTCCTGCGTGTGGATCTGGGTGGAGAAAGTAGAAGTATTCTCGAAATCATCTTGTACAAAGGTCTTAACATCTGCAAAGAAAGGCACCAGCAAACCCCTCAAATTATCAACACTTATCTCTCTGGATTCAGCCGCCTAGCAAATATGGCCTCAAAAGTATTCTGAACTCCATCTATGATATTGGCCATAGCTTTATGTACCCTAGCTGAATCTGCCTGTGCCGCATCGAAGAAACCACGCCCCGTGATAGCCGAAGAATACCACCTAGAGAAGTCATACCTGTCATTCTCCTGAATGACACCTCCATCAATCAGCAATCGCAATGGCACATGCCTCAATACCTCAAGACGCTGAATAACTTTGCTCTGATAGATAGAAGCGTCGCCCCAAGCATGATCCACTACATCCATCCGTGTCAAAATACTAGAGGCCTGCTGAAAAGCAGAAGCAAGGTCCTCCATAAACTTCTCCGTCTCAACACGAACCCCTGTGACCCACTTATCTGCCTCCTGTGCCATTTTTCCCAACTCCATCAAGCCGCTGATCGACTCTCTAGGTATCTCCGCTGGAGGCTCTATCACTGGAATATCCTGCCCTCGAGAACGAGACAACTGCTGTACATATCCAACTAAGGCCTTGTGTTCTCTTTTCAACTTCTTATATTTTCCTTCTTTCTTGAATAATCTATCTTTGAGGGCGAGGAAGGAGTTATCACACTCCTCTACAATCTGCGCTCCAGTAGGGCGTCCCAAATTTAGAGTCGTGACCACATAATTCTCAGGTACTGCCTCATTTCGGTCACACTCAACTCGTGGCACAGCTACATGAAGGGTGCGAGAGCCATCCCCTTTAGTGGATATCTTCGAAAATTTTCTTGCTTTCTTCTTCTGTGGAGGTGCACTGATCCTATTCAGAAACTCCTCCATCTCAACTGCTGGATCAATCTCCTCGCTAGGGCTTCTTCTCATTCTATCTTTAAGCCAATCGGGCACATCATACTGTATATCGAAGGGCTGCTGCTCATGTGCCTCGACTTCTCTAACTTGTTCAACTTCTTCATCATTCTGGCGAGGCTCATCGTCCTCAAGTGGCTGAGTATCACTTGACACTATATCATCATCATCATTCATAGCCTCCTCTAACTCCTGCTGAAACTGAGGGTCAGTAATAGTCCCCTCATCGTCCTGCTGATCAACCCTAATAGGTGCGTTGACGCTCTGGCCAACCGACTCTCTCCGTGGAGGCTGAATATCATCCTGTACTACCTGCACCTGATTCAATGCATTCCTCTAATCAGCAAATAAAGAGACCTCCTGTAAGCTTGGAGAACGTGTCTCCAAGGGTGTTGCCACTGTGACTCGTGGAGGCTCTGGCTGAGTAGGCTCCTGTCTAACTATTTCCTTCTTCCTGGACTCTGGACCTCTTGTAATCTGTTTCTTCTGCCAGTGGTGGGCGTCCTGTGATCTCCCATCATATTGTAAGTCAAAGTAATTGACCTACTTTTCAACCTGTTTACTCGTCTATCAACCCATGCTCTAGTGAATGTCAGGACAGGAATAGAAAGTGTGTCCAAATCAGCAATCTCAGGCTCTGACCAATCTCGAGGTGGAAGTGGAGTATCTCGCACTGCTGCATAATCAGGATGGACAACATCCATATCCTCGTTCACCTGGTCTGGAACCGGCACAACTTCACACTCCTTGATCAAAGTAATCGGCAACCAAGAGAACATCCTTTTCCTTATCTCAATCTCATCAACTGCATCAGCCCAATAATCCTCAATGGTGGCCTTATGTTTAAACTCCTCTGACAGTACCCATTTGATGTTATGATGTGGGTCGTAGTGTTGTCGGCTAGTGTGGTATGAGAAATGATAAAATTGAAGTTCACTTTCAGCCTCTCTCGCTGCCTGTATCGAGGGACACACCTCATCCGAGTTGCCCATGACAATTGGAAACTCTATTCCTCCCTTCTTTTTCTTCTTTTGAATTTTATCAAAGGCAAGCAATTGCCTAGATATCTCTAGCATCAATATTCTATCTGTTGGGTATTTAGGCAGCCTATATGGGTATGATGAGAAACCTTGCAGCCTAATGTAAGAAAACCTCGGAAACTGTATGAACCAACACCCATACCTCTCAATTAGCTCTTGGGCATCCCTCGAGATTCTATGTTGTAATCGCTCCTGAAGCAATCTCGTGATGTACATGGTGAAAGAATCGTTGACACGTTTGTAGTGAGTTGTGCTCGACAGGTGCAACTGTGGACACGCCTCATGGATTTTGAACTGATGAGAGCCACATCCAACAGGCTCCTTATAAGATATCCCCCTGTACTTCGTCATCCGTGCCAACATATAGATGATGTAGGAGCTCATGTAAAATGTCTTCGTTCTCCTCAAGCTTAGGAGCTGCTCATGTATATTATCACTGATCATCTCGGCCCAATTGACATAGTCTTTTCCTTCCAGCACCAGGTTGATGTAGTAAAACATCCAAGGCTCAAAAATGAATGACTGTGCACAACCTCCAACCCGACTCAGCATCATGATGAGGTCACAGTATTCCTGCTTCAAGTCATCCGCTATGATCTGCTTGGGCAACTTCGTTCGAGAAGGCTTAGGAGTGCTCATCCAGTGGGTGTTAATTGTATCCATGCATCGCTCAAAAGCAGAAGCATACATGCGCTCAGCTCGTTCCCTGGACTTGTAAATCATATTTCTGTGCACTGGGATCCCGAAAGCTTCACCAATGGCTGCCGGAGTAAGGTTGGCTAGCACTTGGCCATCTGGTGACATGATCGACTGGTGTTCCTTCTCGTAGCAATTAGCACACTCCATCATCAGCTCCGAGCATTGAATAGCTGGCGGAAAACCAGCAGCTGCATATAGTCTGCTTCGAACGATGTTGTGCGAAGTGGTCGAAGCCCGATGACTTCCGATTCCAAACAGCCTGTTCTTGAAGGTCTCTAGGTTGACGGAGCCCAAGTTAGTGTCCGTTAGCTTGCCCAACTTCGAAATAAACTTTGATTCCGGCATGAACGTCTTGCTCAGCTTCTTGATCACAGCTTGCCTGGAGGCACCATTGTCCTTTCCAGTCGTCCTTGCCTCAGCCATCTGCAAACAATAACATTCATCAGCAATTTAGTTTATAAAAATAAAATAATACATTGCATAGGGGCTGCAGTCGACTTCTAGAAGCTGCAATAACTCTCTTATTTGCAAACCTCAGCTTCTTCTTCAATAAACTCGAACTTCAACACTTAGAACAGATTTCTAAGTAGACTTCGATGGCTTCACTGTTCTTAATCAATGTCAACCAGCAATTCGAACTTCACACTTTATATCAGCAATCAACAATCTTGTAATCCACACTTTGAAAATTCAGCAATTCACTTCTAGGCGTCCTTTTCAACTGGCAACCTTAACTTCAGCAACGAATTAAGCTTCAGCCACACTCGTACCTTTCAAGCTTTCAGCAACTTCTCCTCTCCAACCAGCAAGTGCGCACTTCTACTTAAGCAAAGGCACCTCTCAGCAATTCAAGGCGACCCTCCTTCAAATGCAGATTTGAACAACTTCTAAGTGCGCCTCTTCAACTGGCAGCCTCAGCAAACTCCAGACTTAGCCACAATTCGAACTCACTTAAACTCTAGTCTTCAACAACTCACTGCAATGTTTTACTAAGAGCAAGTTCGACTTCTTCAGCTGTGAAGACAAGTGAGAGACCTCTCCATTTTATAGCCAAAATCGAATTCTAGAAGAAGCCATTTTTAGCCAGTGCATTTAACTTCCACTACTCCACTTGAAGAATTCGAATTTTCCCTCTCTGGTATTTCTGACACTTGTCACTCGACGTCAGGAATCTTGCTCTTCTAGAAACTTGACTTTGACTGGCATCTTCGAATTTACTCTTGAGAAATTTAATTTAAATTCATCATTTTTACTCACCAGCCGGAGCTCTGTCACTTGAATTCGAATTCAACTCTTCATTATCTCTGGAAAATTCATCACTGAAGAATTCCATCAAAATTATCTAGGCAACTCATCTCGACTTCATCATTTGAAGAAATTCATTCCGAAAACACATTTTATTCAAACTTGCCTTAGAAAATTTTAAATTTTCCCTTAGAAAAATTCACAATTTGATCACTGATTAAATTCTTCACTGAAAAAGTGTCGGCGAAGTTCGGAAGACTTGGAAATCCATCTATCATCGCGAACGTTCAGTACCCAGAAGAAAATTTTCTCCAGAATGTCTCAAATTCATGGGTACCCAACGAACGGGTTCATTTAATTTTTGAATTTTTGAACCTTAGAAAAATATTATTTTCACCATTTTAAATTCATTCTTCGCCTGTGATCATCCTGTGTTGCTCCAACTTGAAAAGTTTGAATTCATCCTGTATTATCATCATCCTCTGACTTCACTGCTGAGAAAATTTGCTCGAGCTCCACGGGAAATTTTACCACCTTGAGCAATAGGCGTATTTTCTGAGAAGAAAATAATTTTGCCTTAGAAAATATTTTAATCATCACACTCTGAGAATTTTTCCTTAGAAAATTTTATTTGCTCACTCGCCGGTGTTGGGAAATTTCAACTTCACTTAGCAAAATTTTATTCGCCTAGCACACTTTTATTTCTCACTTCACTCCACACTTGAAAATATTCATTTAAACCCAACGCCTAGGCAAATTCTCCAACACTTTAAAAATATTTCATTTTTACTTGAGGCGCCTAGCACTTAGAGGAAATTGGAAACCACGCCTTAGCAATTTAATTCCACCCCTCACATGCCTTAGAAAAATTTTCTAACACCCACCACCTTGGGCGCATTTTGAGCTTGATGGAGGATAACGCCTATCTTTTACCTTGTGTTTATCACGCCATGAAGTGCCTTTCACTTTATTTACCACCTTTCACTCCATTCACTTACCTTTTACCACCTAAACTTGGGCGCATTTCTATGTAGGTGAAGGATGACTCTTCGTATTCCACCTTTTGTCTTCATATGCATGCACTTGGGCGCATTTCACCCTTTGAGGAGGACGGATTTCTTTGACCCTGTTGACTTGCCTTCAACTTGAGCGCATTTTCATGTGGGTGGAGGATAAAGATTGTTGACTTGTTGACCCTTTTGCCTTTTGGGCGCATTTTGACATGTCCAGTGGATGAAACCTCTTACTACGCCTTGGAGTGACTCTTCGCCTTCCGTTTTTTTGTCTTCACATGGCATGATTTGGGCGCATTTGAGCATAGGAGGAGGATGAAAACGTTTGACCACTTTGACTTCTTTGTGTTTTGGGCGCATTTCACCCTCTGAGGAGGATGGGCGCATTTTACATAGGCTGCAGGACGAGATTTGATACTTAGAAAAATTTCCAATCTCCCTTCTTCAAGTTGGGCGCATTTTGCCCCTACTGCAGGATGGAAATCTTTGACTTTGATTTGACTTTTTTTTTTTTCTCCTTGAGCGCATTTTGCCCCCTGAGAAGGATAAACCTCATACTTAGAATTTTTCCTGAGCTTCCTCATCAACTGGCGCATTTTGCCATGTTAACTGGATGAAGTTCCAGACTTAGAACATTTTTCATCATTTTTCGCCAGTATTTCATGCCCTGCTATTTATAGTAAGTCCTCTGAATTTTGCACCTCTGAAGCTCGGAACGACTTGAAATTTTACACACTTTATCCTCATAACCTCGTTGTTCTGTTGACACCACCATTTTTAGTTACCCTGCTATTTTTAGCATGTTTCTGAAGGTGGTTTACTATAAATAGTAACCTTTTGTTTTTGATAGCTCCACTGCTCCGATCGACTTGAAATTTTAATGAGGCGCTCCTCACCACGTGGCCTATCTGTCGATACTGACGCATGCACTCAATTTACTATTTTTAGCCAGTTCCCAATCTGACTTACTATAAATAGTAAGTGCTCCGTTTGACTTGAAATTTTACCAGCAGATAGCCTGAAGGATGCTGATCGCGGTGGTTTACACAGGTTTTCGAAAATTCTGACCTTTTACGCCTCTTTTTGGGTCCTGAAGCTGGAAACCCTAATTTGCTCTGCATGTGTATCAAATGAACTCTGTTTGCTCAAGCTGGTGGCACCGGGACCGTGATTCTCAACTGCTCGAGGCGGCCGACACACCGCTCAAAATAGCAAGTTCCTTACCGAGTGAGTATCTCGAGTTTGTATGTCATACCATCGCTAAGCTCTTGAAACCCATCGTGAATCATCCGGACATGCAAAGGAAACCCGACATGCAAACCCTAAAAGTAGCCCCTGGTCAATCAAAGTGATCGCCTCTGCCTGCATGTTATATCATCGCGAAGGTCCAAAACCTGTATATGAATATGCCAACATGCAAAGAAAAACTCGTGATCTCGAATTTCAAATTTCCAGCCTAAAGCCCTGATCGCTAAAATGTGTGTTGTTTGTTTCGGCCAAATTTTGCATACCAGTAGCCCGACATGCTCAATGCCATGTGACCGCTCTAATCCCAAAATAGCCGATGTGATTGCCCCCTGACTTCACACTTACTAAAACAGGGCACTGGATCTTGATGAAAATTTGTCAGAGCCGCGGCCGGAAACATGTTTAGAACAATGTTAGCCTTTCGCTTTAACCCATCGACTTCTGCCTCAACCTTGATTGATAGGGAAAATGAAACCCTAATTTTCAGACTTGGCCGGGCCACCTCGCTTGTCTGGACTGACCAAGAACCCCAGGTGCTTGACATCGTGAAGAGACAAGAGCTTTCTAGAGAGAGAAAGAAAAACCCAAGCCAAAAGACCGGAATGGAGCAAAATTTAGGGGGTCCCCATCTTGAATGGGGCGATGTGTGAAAAGGTCACAACAGTACCCCACCAACAGGATGATACTACTTGAGTTGTCTAGGCAATTGGTGGCCTACGACAAAATCATTAGGAGAAAGAAGAAGGGAGGCTTGCACTTTCCCATTGTGTTGGGAAACTCGCTTGAAGAATGCCCTACTCTGCAGGCAGCCAAAGAGGCTGAAGATGAACTGAAGTTCTACAAGTTGACTCTTCATACCAGCCGACAGGATTTTGATCCTCGGGGAAAGATAAGAACAGTGCAAGGTGTGGAGTACAGACACAAGGCTCACTTGGAAGATTTTTGGGCGAATGCTGGGAGTGAGGCTGAAATCAGGAAAAGAATGTTTTCGAGGCTGCCACTCAAGATGATCAGAGAATGTGAAGTAATCCAAGTGCCGGACCAAGTAGAAGAAGATACCAGGCTGATTCATTCGGATTATGAAGCAGTAAAGAACACACCGATGCCACCAGTAGATTGGGCCGAACCGGAGATCACAGATTTAGACACCTTGTCTATTCCCGTCTTGACTTTCACAAGGGCTTGGGTAGAAGAGCGTGTTCACAGACTAAGGAGGAGGTCAGTTGCTTTCACATACGACCTCATGGGTGATAAAAGGCCACCAGTGTCGGCGAAAAGAAAGAAACAAATTGCCCAGCTTCCAGAGCCACAACCGCAGCAAGAGGAACCTGTTCAGCCAGAACCCCAAGGATCGGAGGACACGTCATCGACTCAGTTGGTGACCCATTCCTCTAGTGTGCATGAACTTTCACTATTTGCAGATCAGAGGACTCGAGGGAATGAAGAACCAGAGGTTGGGGAAGTTAACCAACCAATGCCGAGGGAGTTAGATACTCAGAGTGTCAATGATCCTGAAGGTGCTAATAAACCAGATGAAGGGGAAGAAACGGAGACGGACACCCACTTCGATTATGCCTTCGAAGATGAAGACGTTGGAGCTCACAAGGAAAGTGATCAGGACATTGAAATAATTGAGCCTCAACAGAATACTGCTCGAGAGGAAGTTCGGGAAGTGGAGGCCACTGAGGAGCAGCCCCTTATCATTTACGATATTCAGCGCAATTGGCTTTCACAGGCAATCAGGAGAGACCAGGATGTGATGCGGACCTGGCAGTTGAAATGGAAGAGCTTCTAAATAGGACTAGCAAGTCGCCCAAAAGGAAAAGAGCAAGGAAGTACACAAGGATGGAAACTAATGAGGTAGGTTCACGCAGCCTTCACATTGCTGTTCCAAGAGAAGATTATAGTTTAAGTGATGCAATGCCGGAAAATTACATGATCACCACAGTCGAATTAGGACGTCCTTCCGGAGTGCAAGTGGTGGAAGAAGCTGAAAGCTCATTCCAGGCATTGAAGGACAGGCTGGTGAAGAAGGAAGGAAAGTACAAAAGATTGAAAAAGGAGCACAAGGCTTTGGTCGAGTATGTGCAACATCTGGCACATCCAGTTGCTCAGGAGAACCCAGTGGTAGAGCTTCCGCCTGAGTTACCACGAGAGCCAATCGGTGGGCTTGAGGAGATAAGGAGAGCTGTACGGGAAGGAGACAAGTGGATAAGCGGTATCCGCACTGAGGCAGAAAAATTCATGGCTGATCTTGTCTCATCATTTCAGAATGTATCTAGTATCCTTTCACGCCTAGATAATGTCGAGCAAGCTTGGGGAGACACCCATATTTTTCAAGACAAAACCATCCCTCGCCTTGCTGTTTTGATGCGTGTGCCCACACAAACTTTGGTGAATGAAGGAGTGATCCAGGCAGGTGACAAGTATGATTTTTGTGGGTGGCATTCAGCGGCATTTACCGGAAAGAGTTTCTTCGACACAGTAGCTATGGAGTCCGCTAGGATCAAGAAAGCAATGAGGAATATTCACGAGGGTATCCTCAACACGTTAGATGCGTTGTTCGCAAGGAGGCTAACTCATGAGGAGGTAGAGGTGGAAGGATTAAAAGCAAGATTATAGCCTTTCTTTTCTGAGATGAGGACGTTTTCCCAGCTTGACTTTGAAAACATTTCTATGTTTTCAACGATTATTCAAAGTACACAAGATTCTATTGAGACTTGGGGAAAATCTTGTGAAAAGCATGAGCAGATGGTGGCAATCCTGGAATATCAGCTAAATCTTACTCCATCAATTTCTGAGGAGGAGGTCAATGAGGTGCTGGCACGATTCGTAGCGTACGCGGTCAGAGAGAGGAGCAAAAGAATCCGAGTCATGGACGAGAATCTTCTAGAAGGGTAGTGGGCATTAATTGCTCATGATGGTCAAGGAGGAATCTGCTATTTTTGGGAGCATTTATGACACCACTCCTCCACCTTCTGGCAGTTTTTAGGGCAAACTCGTCTAGGGCTGAGGTGGCTCGATCTGAGCCCTCCGTTGTAATTCAATCTGGACCGTCCATTGGACTTGGCCAGCTATATAAGGGGGAGTCCCCCTCATTTGTAATCTAATAGTCAGAATCAGAGAGTAGTCGGCAACTAGTGAAGTAGAATAGAGAGTAGATACTTTTGAGTTAGAGTAGTTTTCATTGCATTGTTGAAGAAGGGGAATTCTCCCTTTGAGAATTTTGTAAGAGATTGTCACAAAGGCTAATCATAATAAAGCATTTCATTGATGGTGAATTCAAACTTTGTTGTGAGTAGTTCGTGTGGTTTCTTCTTCCTTTGACTTCAACTAGGATTTAATTTCATGCTAATAATTAGATATGGATGTTTATGTTTGATGTAAGTGAGCTTCTTTTATCCATACCACTAACGATCTTACTGATGGTAAGCTCGTCTTGCGTGGTCAACTGGAACACTTTACACTTAAATTCAGTCAAGATTCATGTGTAGTTATGCATCGTTGTGATGGTAGTTGCATCATTGAATCGTGATTTGAACATCTTTCTTATCCTTTGAAGATTGCACTTACTTTGTTGAAGTTGTCCAACAGGAGGCTAGACAATGTTTGTTGAAGTCCATTGAAGTTAAGCATAACATCCCTTGCATTTAGGTTAGAGTTTAAATTTTCGAAATCTCTGCAGCCATTCAAATTCCGTACACTTTTGGTTAGTTTTAGGAAACTTGCACTCTAAAGCTAAATCATTCGCACAAAATCCCTTTCAAAAGCATATATTGGTTGTTACTGCACGTATTCTGAACAACTACGTAAGTCCCCTCGTAAGAACACAGCAAATACACATCAACCAACTGGGTCTATTCACATTAAAGGAACCTTGGAGTTGAAAGCGTGATCTCACTCGCAATCTTAGCACGCTGAATACTTTGTTCAAGAGAGGATAAGGTATCCGTTGGGAAACTTTGTTCTGCTGATTGGTGCGGTCATAAAAATCACATCAACACGCCCCTGCTTGAAAAAGGCTCTTTTCAACATGTGAACAATCTCTCTTTCGTAACATTTCCAGAGTTAGTCAAATTTTGACCTTTTTCACTTTCAGGAATCTCCTTCATCAAACAGCATCATTTTTGACCTTTTCCGCCATGGTTGTGTCGTTGAAGCTTTTGAAGCTTAGCTTTCAGCACCTGGTACTGGCCAATCTGCCATTAATGGCTGTGGAGCTTCTAACTTTGTTCCTGAAAAATAGAAATAGACCTACCAGAGTAAAACATGTCTTTTGATGATTCTGACTTGACCAATGTGATCGTGAAGCCTTTTAATCCTATCAAAATCATTTTCCATCATTTCTGGGAAGGTCCTATTTTCGGGTTTCGAAAACAGGGGCTAAAACCCTAATTTTCAAATTTTCAGACTTGCACATGTGTTCCTTTGACAAAAGAACCTTACCAAGATTCTATTAGCTCTTGACCCAAATGTATTTGCATGGCATTTTTAACAAGATTTCCATTTTAATTTATACGTACGCCAAAATTATTTTGGGTACAACAAACCTTGAAGTTTCAAATTGAGAACGTGCCTGCCATGCTAGAATGTAAGAACCCTGGTGGTTCTCAACCCCGAAACCCTAACTGTAATTTTTTGTTTTGCAAGTTTTTGGTTTTTTTGTGTTTTGATGGATTTTGAAGAACAAATAGAAAGCTGCGATTTCTCTAATAAATTGATGATAAATTCAAAATAAATTCTAAGATCAAGAAATAAGCTATGGAGTGCTCAGAAAAGGTAGGCGCATCATTTATTTTCACTTTTAGAACATTTACAATGGCAAATAACGATATATGAATGAAATACAAATTTATTATGAAAAACCTGGTTCTCTTCTTGCAGGTGCCAGATAACAAATGAAAAAGGTACGGCTGAATGAAAAGAGCAATCTCTAGGCTTGAAAATCAATGCTGAAGTCCCCAGTGACACCAAGCACACAAGATCCAAAAGATATAAGCTGAAGAAGATGACGTATTTCTCTGTGGTGAGATAGTACGGCCTTGCTGGTACAGGACTGTACGGCCTGACAGCAGCAAATAAGAATATGGTACGGCCCCCTGAAAGATGCCAGATCTCTGTAAAATCAACCTCTGATAGGTCGCCCCTGCTAACTGATGAAGTTCTCTGACTATCCTGCCCTGAAATCAACCCAATGAAATTGCTCAAGCGCAACCGAGATAAGAAGTCGCAAGTTGCAAAGCTTCAAGCTGAGAATATTACCCGGCCTCGGTCACCGCTTGAAATCTCTGAGAAGAAATTATGCGTTCATAGGAAAAGCCGTCTGCGAGGAAACCCTAGGGTTTGCAAGCAATATGGGAGGAGCACAAAAGATAAATTAGAATAACTTATAACATAATGGTTAGGTTGTCGCTAAAGAGAATATATCTTCACTTAGCAAGAGAAATTCGACCCACAGCTCTTTTTTAATAATCACTTAAATAAATGATTAATTGTTGCGCTTTTGACTTAGGAGAAACCCATTTAATAATTGGCGCCTTATTTAATGAATAATAAATATTCGTTTTATCAAATATTAATACTTTATTATAAAGTATAATAAATACTTTATAATATGGCCAATTTAATTAAATATTTAAATAACTTAATAAAGTGACTTTAGAATAAAGTCAAAATATTAATTATTCAATAATCATCAAATACTCCTTATTCCTCCATCTGACCATCAAATCGAAGAACTGGGTCGACTCTGAGCTAAATAGTTGAACCAGGTGCCCTACCCAAAATAGCAGCTTCCGCCTGACCTAACTTTCTAAAAATAGAAAGTTTCTGAAAATGCACTCTGGAAGATTTTGCGAAGGCCCAACCTGAAACAACTGCAATACTGGAGCTACCAAACACTGAGTAACTGCCTCAGATGATCCTCTGCACACATCACACATTGACCCTCTGAGGGATCCCGAAATAATGAGCTAACCTGGAGTCACGGTTGTCAAAACTAGGATGGGGACATCCAGTCCACCCTCCACAGAATTGCTTGTCCTCAAGCAATCTCAATTCTGGATCTTTGTAAGATCTCCTCACGATTCCCATGTAGCATCCTCAACTGGAAAATCTCTCCACTTGACCAAATATTCCCTGATCACACGCCTCCGAAGGTGTCTCTCTCTCATCTCGAGGATGGCCTCAGGTACTAGTATCAGTTTCCCTTCGTCATCAAGGGGTGGCAAAGCTGGAGAGGGTATCACATGCTGACCCAATGCCTTTTTCAGGCGAGAAACGTGAAACACATTATGGACCTTGCTATCAGCTGGCAAGTCCAACTCATAAGCAACCTAAGCCCTTTCGTCGACAACCGCGAAATGGACCCGTATGGCGAGGCTGACTTCTCCGCCTCTTCCGTACAGAGTGGTAGGCGATCACGAGAACAACAAGTACACCATATCACCCACCTCAAAGAATCGGCTCTACCCTCTTGATCCAGCATCACATACGGTTCATTACTTGCCCGGATAAACATGCAGAAGAGACCTCAAAATGTCCTACTGACTCTGCATCATATCCCCTGCACTCGGCACTCTGCTATCGCTCAATATCAAGTCCAAAAGGTTGGGCGCCTCATACCCGTACAAAGCCATAAAGGGTGTCATCTGTATCGTCATATGGTGAGTCAAGTTATAACAATACTCGCATAAATAAATCCACCTCACCCAAGCTCTCTGCTGTCCAGCTATATAATTGCGCAAATAACCTTCCACCCACTTATTGACAATCTCTGTCTGCCCATCTGTCTGCGGATGGTAGTTGGTACTCGGTGTCAGTTCGGTCCCACAAAGCTTGAACAACTCCTGCCAAAAGTTGCTCATGAACCGACTATCTCTATCGCTGACTATCGTCCGAGGCAACCCATGCAGCCGGAATACCTCTCTGAAAAATAACTCTGCAGTCTGCGATGCTGTGAAAGTAGTAGTAATCGGGAAGAAGTGTGCATATTTAGTCAACCGATCAACCACTACGTAGATGCAATCTTTACCTTGGGCTTTCGGCAAACCCGTGATAATGTCCATCGATAAACACTCCCACTTCCTATCAGGTATCGGAAGTGGCTGGAGCAATCCAGCAGGATAAGTATGCTCCTGCTTGTTCTGCTGGCAAACAGAACACTCACAGACATACTGTAATACATCATTTTTCAGCCCTTTCCAAGTAAACCGTTCCCGAACCATTTTGTATGTCTTATAGTATCCGGGATGGCCCGCCATAGGAATATCATGAAAGGCTCTCAAAACTGTAATCCTCACCTCAGAGTCAGGAACTAGAAAAACCCGCCCCTTGTAAATGATCAAATCATCTACAATAGTATACCTGTCGTCCTGCTCTGTCCTGTCAACAATGCTAGAAGCCCATGGGTTCTTAGCATACTTAGCAATAATCCGGTGCCTCCAATCCTCTGTGATCTGTGCCAAGGCATTCAACTGAGGTCTGCGAGACAAGGCGTCAGCTACAACATTCTGCTTTCCCTTAATGAAAGTGATATCAAAGTCATACGACTGTAGTTTACTGACGCATTTTTGCTGCCTCTCATTCAGGTCTCGCTGTCCAAGGAAATGTTTCAGGCTGTTATGATCTGTGCGAACACTGAATTTGCTGCCTACCAAGTATTGCCTGAACTTAGCCAAAGCATGCATAATGGCTAACATCTCCTTGTCATAAATACTATAAAATCGGGACCCGCGACTTTCCACCTATCTCAGATGCAAAATAGGATGTAAACCATACGCATCAAAGCGGCACCAATGCCCTCTCTGAAGCATCTGGAATAAATCAAAATGACTTAAGTAAAATTGGGCAGTACTAGCCTGCAGGACATTGAAGTCCTTGATCACGCTGAACACATCAAAGCACTCCTGCGCTTTGTGGTGTCAAGTAAAAGCCCGCTGCTTTGTCAAATTGATGAAGTGCGGTGGCGCCACTAACAATCTCTTGGCAAAAAAAAAATGCACTGCTTAATGGAAACCGAGAACATTAAAGGTTCACCGGTGCAGCCACTCAACTATAAACCGGACAACACCCCGAGTCCATACTCACTCCGCAGCAGCGATGATGTGCCCCAAATACAACAACTCCTCCATACCGAGCTCACACTTGGATTCCTTAGCATAGAAAGACTCATCTACTAAGATACCCAATACTGCATCTAGGTGAGCCAGATGCTCCTCCCATGACCTACTATAAACCAGAATGTCGTCGAAGAAGACTAACACAAATCTCCTCAACTGGGAACTGAAAACCCTGTTCATAGTCGCCTGAAAGGTGGCAGGTGCATTAGTTAACCCGAAGGGCATAACCAAGAACTCAAAGTGACCGTAATGGCATCTGAAGGCGGTTTTCTCTATATCTTGCTCCCTCATCTGAATCTGGTGGTACCCTGATCTCAAATCAATCTTCGTAAAGAAGACAGCTCTGTGCAACTCATCAATCAGCTCATCAATGCGTGGAATGGGGTACATGTTCTTAATTGTTCTTTTGTTGAGCTGTCGGTAGTCAATGCACATCCGAAGTGATCCATCCTTCTTCTTCACCAATACAATTGATGAAGCAAAAGGTGACTTGCTAGGTCTGATATGCCCCATAGCTAACAACTCGTTGATGGTCTTCTCTATCTCATCCTTGAGTTGTTTCGGATGTCTGTAGGGAGTGATCATAACGGGCTTTGCGCCCTCCTCCAACTCAATGATATGCTCTGTGCCTCTATCTGGAGGTCTACCAGGTGGAATGTCGCTAAACATTTTGGAGTGTTTAGTCCTCAATATCTGAATGTCGGGGTGGTACTCTCCCTTTTGCTGCTCCTGCTGAGCTAGCATCAACATGCACTCTGCCGCCCAGTCAACCATGTCATGACGAATGAGCCTCTCCATCCGTCTGAACGAAACCATCCTCAGATTACTGTCTCGAATAGCCTTGATGACATGTGGTCTCCCATCAACCTTAAATTTCATCTCCATCTCATGCAAATTGAGTGTGAACTCACCCAAATCGTGCAACCACGCCATCCCTAACACCACATTAGTATCTCCCATGTTAACAACATAGAATTCAGTCTTGAATTCATAGTTGTTCAGTCTCATCGGAAGATCAGTAATCTTTCGGTCACATCTGAGAGTATATCCATCAGCCACCTTGACTCGAATACCCTCGAATGCCTCTGTCTAGATGCCACGCCTCTCCACCAAACGTGCATCAATGAAATTGTGTGTAGCACCAGTATCCAGTAATGTGAACACCTTCTGACCTGCTAAGAGCCCGCGAAGTCTAAACGAACCATCTCTCTGAAGGCTAGTCAAATGGGCTTCCTATAGCTTCTTTCCACCTTCGTGTTCACCCCTGCTTTGCCCGCCATCATCTCAAGGCTCGGACCGCTTGTTGATCTGATAGATCGATTGTTCTTCGCCTCATAAAACCATTATTCCATCCGGGATGGTTTTTGACCTTAGACGGCGTGGGTGTTTTTCATCGAGAGAAAGTCTTGCCGTAAACACAACTTTTCTTTATCAATCTACCAATGTTTCTCAGTCAAAGGGTGGTGCATTCTGTCTCTTAGGATCCTGTTGATCCTTCCTTCTGTCAAAAGGCTTATTCCTGTCATTATTCCTATCAAAAGGCCTATTAGGCCTAGTGTATGGTGTTGACCCTGAATTGAACTTGCTGCGAGGTGCTGCAAGCTCCATGTTTCGCGCCTTCCTCATGGCCTCCTGAAGGGTAGGAGGGTCAAACGCCTTCACCCAACCTCTCATAGGTTATGTCAAACCCTCAACGAAGAGTATAATAAGTCTCCGTTCGGAAATACCAGTCACCATGACGGCAACTCTCTGAAACTCACCAATATACGAATCCAAACTACCTGTCTGCCTGAGCTGAGCTAGCTCTCTGAAATAAAGTTCCGGATCCTTCTTATCAAAGCGCTCTATGAGCCTGCTGGTGAACTCCTGGTAAGTATTAACTGCATGATGGCCAAGTGTATACATGCCGTGATGCCACCAATCATGCGCGATTCCATCAAGATGCAAAGTAGCAAACTTAATGGCCTCGTCCTCCTGCATAGGCCTCAAAGATAGATAGTTGTCCAATTTCTGGACCCAAGACCTCGCTGATGTTCTATCGGACCCATCAAAATAAGGCAAGGTAATCTTGCTAACCGCATACTGCAAATCCCTGTTCACCTGTGGCTGCGGCTGCTGATGCTGAGGGGGTCTACGGTCAAATCTGCCTCCTCCTCTGGGTTTATAAACATCCATAAACTCATGAAACCTAAGTGCCTGCCGGATCTCAGGTGCTAGTGACATGTACTCACCATGAAACCTCGTCACATCTGCCACTGACATGTGGCTGAACTCGATACGCCTCGATGCTCGGCTTCTGAAAGGGAGTCTCTAGGTAAGCAGTATTGACTCGCCTACACTCCCGGGAGTAGGACGGTGACGCCGGGACAGGGTCAGATGCCAAAGGTTGACGGCATCGGGGTCCCACTGGCCCCACCCTCAGAGAGCAATGGTCGTGGTGGGCGAGCAATGCTCTGCTAATAGTGCCCATCAACTGGCTCATGTCCATCATATTATCATGTCTACGCCTAAACTCCTCTCATCCGTATTACCCTCCCATGCCTTTCCCTCATCCCTAACTGCTCAGAGGGAATCTCATGATTCTCATTAGGGTTGCAACATTGTTTTCACTGCTGTTAGAGCTGGATCTGTGAATGCCTAACACACCTGACACTGTCTCACCTTCTGGAATCGGTGGACCTGTCCAATCCTCAGCTCTGCCTGTCCCTACACCCTTAATATAATGAATGGTATCTCTGTTCATGAAAAAGCAACCAAAAAGCACACTGTATTCTGAAAAAGCATCTGAAAAAGCACAGGATGGCAGGAGATCTGTGCTCTGATACCACTGTAAGAACCCTAGTGGTTCTCAACCCCGAAACCCTAACTGTAATTTTTGTTTTGCAAGTTTTTGGTTTTTTTGTGTTTTGATGGATTTTGAAGAACAAATAGAAAGCTGCGATTTCTCTGGTTCTCTTCTTGCAGGCGCCAGATAACAAATGAAAAAGGTACAGTTGAATGAAAAGAGCAATCTCCAGACTTGAAAATCAATGCTGAAGCCCCAGTGACCCCAGGCGCACAAGATCCAAAAGATATAAGCTGAAGAAGATGACGTATTTCTCTGTGGTGAGATAGTACGGCCTTGCTGGTACAGGACTGTACGGCCTGACAGCAGCAAATAAGAATATGGTACGGCCCCCTGAAAGATGCCAGATCTCTATAAAACCAACCTCTGATAGGTCGCCCCTGCTAACTGATGAAGTTCTCTGAATATCCTGCCTGAAACCACCTCAATGTGCTCAACTGCAACTTTTGAATGAAGTCACCAAGTTGCAAGCTTCAGCTGGTATTGCACAGCCTCAGTCCGCCAAATCTCTGAAGAGGTATCGTTCTCCAGAAACGCTTCGTCTGCCAGAAACCCTAGGGTTTGCAAACTCCAATGCTCAGAGCAAAAAAAGACAAATTAGAATATCATAACATAATGGTTCGATTTGTCCTTTCTGAGAATATATACTGCCTTGAGAAATTCGACCCACAGCTCTTTTTTTAATAATCACTTAAATAAATGATTAATTATTGCGCTTTTGACTTAGGAGAAACCCATTTAATAATTGGCACCTTATTTAATGAATAATAAATATTCATTTTATCAAATATTAATACTTTATTATAAAGTATAATAAATACTTTATAATATGGCCAATTTAATTAAATATTTAAATAACTTAATAAAGTGACTTTAGAATAAAGTCAAAATATTAATTATTTAATAATCATCAAATACTCCTTATTCCTCCATCTGACCATCAAATCGAAGAACTGGGTCGACTCTGAGCTGAATAGTTGAACCAGGTGCCCTGCCCAAAATAGCAGCTTCCGCCTGACCTAACTTTCTAAAAATAGAAAGTTTCTGAAAATGCACTCTGGAAGATTCTGCGAAGGCCCAACCTGAAACAACTGCAATACTGGAGCTACCAAACACTGAGTAACTGCCTCAGATGATCCTCTGCACACATCTGTCAGCCTACGAGGATCGAGATAATAGGCCAACCTCGTCACCAGCTGTGCTGACTAGGATGGGGACATCACAGCTTCTATCTCTCCTTTGGACTGAATTTCAACACTTAGTCAATTTTATGTTTTGAGTTTGTACCCCTTGCCTAGGCGATGACTGCAAAATTGTTTTAAAGTTGGGGCCATAAAGTGGATGCCTTATTAATGCATTTAATGTTTTATTAAATTTTTAATATTTCCTCAAAATGAGACAACTTGGGGAAAGAGCATAAAGAATTTTAAATATTTTAAAAATGCATTTGAGGAGGACGTCCTTTGGAGAAGTTGAAAAGCTTTCTTGGTTGGAGTTATAGGTCGCTTCAATCGCCCAATTGTGCCTATATATTGATGCTTTGCTAAGTGTTGAGGATCTTTTGGAAAATTTTATAATGTTATGTTGTTGAACTTTGTTCAGACTTTGCTACGAGGATTGCGTGCCTCTAGCTTTCTATGCCATTCTTTGGGCCTAAAACTATGGCTTCCTCGATGGTGACTGAAGACTGTACTTCACACAGAGGTGTAGATAGAGCTTATTCATGTTTGCTATAGCAGATTGTTGTTGTATAATCTATTATTTATGATTATTATAGGCAGATTGCTGGTTTATAATCTGGTTTTACTACTGCTGAAAGCGCTAGCTGAAGCACATTTTTGTTTATTGCTTCGTCAGCATAATTTATTTGGTTTTGGGTAATTGCTCAAGCTGTTCTCTTGTGTAGGGCGCCTAGTTCTGCAAGTTTTTGGAATTTATTTTTTAGTTTTGGAATTTTGGGAGAAGGTCGACTCTTCCTGGAGGCCATACCATCTCCTCTTGGCTGCTTTGGAAATCGTGCCAATGATTTGTAGCTGTTTTGACACCATTTGATCATTGGAAATGGGACACCATGATTAGAGGCTTCAATTAACTACTAAATGAAGTCTTTCCGAGCTATTTTTGAAGAGCTGTGTCCATTTTGGTGATTCTCTTACTTGCTAGTCTAATTTTTTGTGTTTACTGTTTCTAATCAGACTTGAAATTATTTTGATTTTCTAAATTTTAGAGGCTAAAATTTGATTGTAATCATTGTAAAAGAGTTAAGGATAAAGTCCTTAATCATTGGTTGTATTTGGCCTTCATCCTGACATGTTTTGCAACTGAAATTTCATTTATTGTAAGGCTGGTTAGTAGTACTAATAGTCATTTATTTATTTACTACAATTAAGTTTTGTATTTAACCCCCACTAGATAAGTGGTTGAAACATTTTTATTTTAGTACATTTAAGTTTAATAATTCCCCCCACTGAACAAGTGGTAGTGAGGATTAAATGGTCAGCTTGCCGCCTCTTAATTGTAATTAACTTCACTCCCGCTAAATAAGTGGTTGAGTTTATGGTCGGTTATCCGCCTACTCTTGTATTTACTTTCATTCATGGTCAGCTAGCTGCCTAACAGCTTGTAATTCATTTCCAATTTGCTAACGATCCCTAGCACCGTATGCTCTCACCTCGCCTACATTGGGATTTTAGTGATCAAAAGGTGAAGGGTTACTATTCTTGTTGGTTATCATTTGGAGCTAACGCTAATCAGTGGTTTTTGTGCTGATAAAATTCAAACAAATTAAGGGGGAATATTATAGTGGTATCAGAGCCTGTTTTCTTGCCATCTTGTGAGTTTCATGCTTCAGTGTCAGATGAGCGATAGAGAATTCCATTGCTACACCAGAAAAAAAAAAGGTTCAGTTTTAGCTTCCTGAGATTGATACCTTTTCAGAGGTTTTGAAAAACCAATTGAAAACATGGCTAACAGGGGAAAGGGACCAACCCATGAAACAAATGACAATGACTCTATAGCAAGAAAAAAGCTTGATGCCATGATGGATATGATGGCAAGGTTACTTGCAAAGATAGACCAACAAGTGACCCCAGCCCAGCCAAAGCAAGAGTCAGATTCTAGTGGTTCCAATTCGGAACCAAGAGGGAGAACAATTGGGCAACATGTTGCCAATTCAAGGGAATCAGCCCCTAGACCTCTCCTTCCTACTTTTACTCCAAGGGAGGAAGCATCTGTCGAGCCTGAAGTCCCTATAGCGGATGAAGTAAGACAAAGTTATATGGAGTATGTTTCTCTTCCATTTGAAATCAGGGAAATATTAACTTTTGATCAGTATATGAATTAGAAGAAAGGAAGAGGAGGAAAGAAGGATATTCGAGCTCCTAGGGGTCCCAAAATAGACTATCAACAAGCACTTGGCAAAGTCACCTTGGCTCAATTTGATGGAAGTGACAAGTGCACAGCTCGATCATGGGTCCAGAACCTGGAAAATTACCCATCACTCAGGCCTATGCTAGAAGAAGACACTATCAAGTTTGCAACTTTGCATTTGGACGGAGCTACATACGAGTGGTGGTACCATGGTTTGGTCACTCTTGGCCATAACCTCATTCATACTTATGAAGAATTTACCAACAAGCTGATTGATAGGTTTGATACCAAGGATCCAGAAATCAAGTTTCATGAGCTTGCTCAGTTGAAACAGCATGGCTCATTGGATTCTTATATTGCATATTTTCAAAGTCTTTCCGTGATGGTGCCCAACATCACCGAAAGAAGGCTTGTTGTATTGTTTTCAGAAGGTCTCATGGAGCCATTGAAAGGGTGAGTTAAAGTGTTTGATCCACCAAGTCTTGAAGAAGCAATAAGGAAAGCTAGAAACATGGAATTGGCTACTCCAAGGCCTAAGTTTTCTTCAAAACCCCTTGCTCATAAAAAGGAAAGAAACATTTATCTCTTCCATCCAAAAAATTTCCCATGAAGATGGATGAAGAGTTGCGTGAGAAGCTAAGAAAAGAGGGGGTTTGTTACACATGCCATGAACCATGGTCTAGAGGGCATAGATGCTATAGTAAAGGTCTTTCACATCACATGGAAGTCTATTCTGATTACAAATCAAAATCTGATTTTTCAGAACAGAGATGTGATTATGAGTATAGTGATGATGAAAGAGTTCCAGTTGAACCTGAAAAAGGGCAAGGAAGTGGAGATGTAGTTGCTCAATTAACAAGTTTTCAAAAGAATGAATTTTTCAAAGTTCGTTGAATTGTCGGTGGGCAAAGAATGGTTGCTCTCATTGATACTGGAGCAACACATAACTTTATTGATGAAGGATTGGTTGCAAGGAGAGGGCTTAAGGCCGAAGAATTCAAAGGTTTCAAAGTCATGGTGGCTAATGGCTTTACAATATCTTGCAACCAAAAGATCTCCAATTTGTCCATGCAATTGGGGAACCATGATATTAAAGATGATTTTTATGTTGTTGGCATTGGAGAAAACGATGTTGTGCTTGGAATTCAATGGCTGTGATCTCTTGGAGAAATTACTTTGAATTTGCAAACAATGGAGCTGAAGTTCCAAGCAGATGGAAAAATGGTGGTGCTAAGAGGTTTGTCTAATGGGGGTCCTCGTATTGTGTCTTTCAAAAGAATGGAAAAGTTGATTCGGCATGATCAGGTTGAATGGAAAGCAGAATGTTTAATCTTACCATCCAATCCAATGGAAGATAAAAAGCACTACCATCCTGATGTTCAGTCATTACTTACAAAGCGAAGTAAAGTGTTTGGCAGTATACCTCCGGGAAGACCTCCGGAGAGGGACTGAACATATTATTGAACTTGAAGATGGGGCCAAACCGGTCATTACTACTCCCTATTGGTACCCCAAGAAGCAAAAGGATGAAATTGAAAAGGCCATCAAATAAATCTTGGAAATGGGTCACATCTACCCAAGCAAAAGTCCTTTTGCTTCAGCAGTAGTTCTTGTGAAGAAGAAAGATGGTACTATGCGCATGTGTGTTGATTACCGTGCGTTAAATCAAAAAACTATCAAGAATAGATATCCTATTCCTAAAATTGATGAGCTTCTTGATGAGCTCCATGGTGCAATGTATTTTTCAAAGATTGATCTTAGATCTAGGTACCATCAAATCAGAATGAGGGAGTCAGATATTGAGAAAACTGCTTTTCAATGTCATTTTGGGCACTATGAATTTTTAGTCATGCCTTTTGGGTTGACTAATGCTCCTGGAACCTTCCAGTCTTGTATAAATAGGATCTTCCAGAAGCAGTTGAGGAAGTTTGTTTTGATCTTCTTCGATGATATTCTTCTTTACAGCAAGTCATGGGAGGAGCACCTTAAGCACTTGGATGAGGTGCTTAGTATTTTGGAGTCAAAATGCCTTTATGCCAAAGAGTCAAAGTGTGAATTTGGGTTGACAGAGCTACTCTACCTTGGCCACATAATCAGCTCTAAGGGAGTTAGAGTTGATCCTAATAAAATCAAGGCTATCATGGACTGGCCTTGTAATGTCCCCATTTTTAGCACTGCACCTTTCAGTGATTGATGGCCTTTTCTTGGTGTGCTGTTGGCTAATCAGAGACAGAATTAGGGTTTCCGACTGCTTGGTGAGTTCTTTTGAAGATTCAGGGGTTTACATGTTGGAGTTGGGCTATTCAGATCTTGGATTCCTTCTGAGTTTTCTGAGAGCTTCGCTGAGGTATGACATGCAATTGCATCGGGCAACCTTTCCGGACTTACTATTTTTAGTAAGTTATGACGGCTACACCTTGGAGTTTGGAATTTTGGTTTGCGGATTCTTTCTGGGTTTTCAGAGAGTTTCACAATGGTGGCGCATGCATTGCATTCGGAGCAACTTCTTGAATTTACTATTTTTAGTAAATTCTATTTTTAGTAGTGGTCCAGTCAGCACCAGCTTCGTCAACTTTCCTCTTCTGGCAGTTCATTGGGTAATTTTGATTTTTGGCTTAAGGGGTTCATTTTGGAGAAATAAGTATTTTAAAGACAATAATGTTTTATTTTATAAAATAACCCCTTGTCCTAGTAATATGACTTTAAGTTGTTTTAAAGAAGGGGACCTTGAGGGGTATTTTCTCATGAAGAAATATTTTTATATTTCTAAAGTCTATAATTGCTCAAGGGCAAGTGGACGCCTACTTTGGAGGATTTTATATTTTATTTTTAAAAAAAGAGAAGTGATATTTATTTCTCAAGGAAGGTACGCCATTTTGATGGAGTCTTGGTCAAAGTTAAACCTAAAAAACAGCTTGGAATTAGGGCGCACTTTCTAGAAGCCTTTGGAGTCTTCTCTTCAATCTATAAAAGGAGGCTCCCTCTCTTCATTTGGGTTATCTTATGTCTTGAGTAAAGTTATGCTACCGGAATGGTATTTGGACTGCTTCGAGGAATGAATGCCTCCTAGCCTTGGCTCGACTTCTTGCTTGAAAGACAACAACTAGTGGAGAGTTAGATTGTAGTTGAGTGAGATTTGTAGTGAGATTTTGCATTGTAGAAGTTGTTTTGCATTTGTAGTTCAGTTTCTTGCATTTTAATCAAATCTAGAGTTGCTGATTTTGTATTGCAGATTGAAGTTTATACTCATAAGTCTTTGGGCGAATTTATTTTTGTTCTAGGTAGTTTACCCATGCATTTGCTAGCCTTGGGCGCCCCTCTATGCCAAGTTGCAGATTTTTTTAGAGGTGTCTTGGATTTTATCTTGTTGGTAGAACATTTCTTGAGGCTGTACCATTCTATTTTGCCTGGCAAGTGTTTAGAAAAAAAAATACTTCAATTTGTTAGCTGTTTCTTTGTCTAGTCTTCATTGTCATCATCCTAGCTTTCGTTTGCATCAAGTCTCATGTCATTCTGGCAAGTATTGAGTGAGTTGTGAGCATTTTAGTGGATTCTAGGGTTGCTGGTTATGCATATTAAGTTGTTGTTTTGTCATATCAGCTTGCGTAAAGTCTATCTTTTGAGTTGGGTTTGGGTTGAAAGTCTTTGTGATCATTGAGGAGACATTATACTATATTGCAGCATGGTTAGACTTTCTTATTCTATGTATTTGGCAGGCGAATCTCTAATTATTGTAAGCTGAACAGTAGTACTGTCAGCAATCTTACTTCTTCTCTGTTATTTCATTGTAATACCCGCTGGATAAGTGGAAGAGGCTGGCTTGCCGCCTATTTACTTTGATTTGCATTGTAATATCTTACATCTCCGCCCTATGGTAGCTCCATTCCCACTCCGGGTTTGAAAGCACATTCTGGGTGTTGAGTTTACTTTCAGCATAATAGAAGATAGGGATCCTCTGACCATATGCTCATCGTCATCCGACACATTCTTGGTTAGAGTTCTTTATTCAGCATTGCTTTGAGATCCTCTGACCATATGCTCGCCGTCATCCGGCACATTCTTGGTTAGAGTTGAATTCCGCATCGTTTTGGTTTAAGTGCTAACCCTAACGGATGTGTGTTGCATTGCTTACTGTTATTGAAAATTTGAAAGAATTGGTTTGGAATATTTCAGGCCTCCACCTAAGAACGTGTCACATTTGAAGGGGTTCTTGGGTCTTTGCGGCTTCTATCGAAGGTTTGTCAAGGGGTATTCACAAATGGCTGCTCCGTTGATTAATCTTACCAAAAAAGGGGCATTTGCACGGTCTGAAAATGCTCAAGTTGTCTTTGATAAGTTCAAGCAAATCATGAGCTCATGTCTAGTGTTGGCCTTGTCAGACTTCTCCAAAACTTTTGAGTTGCAGTGTGATGCTTCCGGAGAAGGAGTTGGAGCTGTTCTCATGCAAGACAAACATCCCATTATCTTCGAGAGCAAAAAATTAAGAGGACCTAAAAAGTTTTATTCAATTTATGACAAATAAATGCTTGCAGTCATGCATGCATTAGCCAAGTTTAGGCAATACTTGGTTGGGAGTAAATTCATTGTTAAGGCTAATCATAATAGTCTTAAACACTTCATGCATTAGAAGGATTTAAATGAGAGGCAGCAGAAATGGGTGAGTAAGCTTCAAGCTTATGACTTTGACATTAAATATGTCAAAGGGAAAAATAATATAGTTGTTGATGCATTGTCAAAAAAGCCTCACTTGAGCTCCTTATGTGAGATTTCTGCAAATTGGAACGAGCAGATTTTGGCTGATTATGTGAAGAATCCTTCTGGTCCAACTTCAACCCTGATGCTCAAACTGATTGTTTTTTTGTATTTTGAAGGTTTTTGATTTTTTTGAGGTTTTTGCATATAAAGAACATAATGCAATTTTTGAAAGAAATACTTCTAAAATCTTTAATAAATACAATAAGGTAAAACTTGAAGCATTTAGATCCCTAAATCGATAGCAAATGGATTTATTATTCTTTCTCAGTGATTACAATATTGAAACCCTAACATGCAGACAAAAAGGCAAACAAATTTGCATTATTTAAAAACCTGATTTGCTGATTGCAGCCGCCTCAGAATGATGAAGAATTAATATGGCTAACATTAACTGGCATTTCTCTAGCCTAAAAATCACTGCAAACTGACCCAGAGTGCAAGGCGTCCCAGCTGGTGAAGACAGAAAGCCAAAAGGCAAGGCGTCCAGGCTAGAATGAAAAGTACGGCCCTCAAGCTGATTTGTACGGCCCTTAAACAGTAGCAATAAAATCCGTACCACCTTGGGAAGTGTGCCAGATGTCTGAGAGCTAATGGCGAATGGAAAGATTCTTCTCTGGAAAGCAATCGGCCCAATCACTAGATAAAATGAACTCACTGTAAGATCTGTAATAACCTCTGAATGAAGTTATTCAACTGCAGGCAATAAGTCAACTGGTATTTCATAGCCTCTGAACTGCAAACACTGAAGATGGTTCGTTCTCCAATGCAAAAGACAACTGAAACCCTTGGCTTCATTCTCTGAAGGAAGAATTGGCTAAAATCAATTTTCATAACATAATGAATGAAGTTTTCACAAAGAAAACTTATATCTTCTTAGTTGGGTCGATTTCCTTCAAAAAGCATCATTTAAATAAAACCTGAATTTTCACTTTTAATCTTTCAATAGTTTGGATGCCTTTTTAATTATAATCATTAATTAAAAATGCCCCCTTCTCCATGATGGTCGACCCCCTTCAAAAAATCACTTAAGTTATAATATTAAATTATATTATAACTTTATATAATAAGCTTCAATTTAATTAATATTTATTTTGGCAAATAAATATTAATATTTCTCTCAATATAAGTCCGAATGACGAACCATCTGAAGCCAGATGATAAGTGACTGAATCTGCATATGACCAGACCATACTGCTAAAAATAGCAGGGGTGCTCCGCTGAGTGTCTCCACTTACTAAAAATAGTAAGTCAAGCAAAAGATGTCCAAACGACCCCGAACGAAAGCCAACTGAATGATTTTGATAATCTGAAGCCAAGCCATGCCTCAACAAGACCCTCTATCCACCCTATCAACCTACGAGGGTCACATAATAGGCTAATCTCAAGAACTGAGAGATGTCAACTGGAAGGGGACATTACAGTCCGCCCCTCCTGAAATTGCTTGTCTTCAAGCAATCTCAACTCCGGATGCTGCAAAATCTCCTCACTCTCCCACGTAGCATCCTCCACTGGTAAATCTCTCCACTTCATCAAATATTCCCTAATAGTCCTCCTGCGTAGCTGTCTTTCCTTGTATTCCAGGATCGACTCAGGTACTAAAATCAACTTTCCCTCATCATCTAAGGGAGGCAATACTGCTAAAGGTACCACACGATGTCCTAACGCCTTCTTGAGACGTGACACATGAAAAAAATTATGGACCTTACTATCCGCTGGAAGCTCTAGCTCATAAGCCACCTCTCCAACACATCTCACAATCCTGAAAGGACCATAATACCGCGGCTTGAGCTTCTCCGACCCACTCTTCCTGAGAGTAGACTGTTGGTAGGGCTGCAGCATTAGATATACCATGTCTCCCACCTCAAAAGATCTCTCTGTCCTCTTCTGTTCTGCATACTGCTTTTGCTGATTTTGTGGCTTAGCAATATTCTCCTTAAGAGCCCTCATAATGTCCTGGCTCTCATGCAATAAGTCTCCAGCGCTCGGCACTCTACTGTCACTCAGTAGCAAATCAAGAAAACTAGGCGCCTCATACCCATACATCGCCATGAAGGGAGACATTTGAATGGTCATGTGATAGGTGGTATTGTAACAATACTCACATAAGTGTATCCACTTGACCTATGCCTTCTGCTGCCCTGCAATGTAATTCCTGAGGTAGCCTTCCACCCATTTGTTCACTATCTTCGTCTGACCATCAGTCTGCGGGTGGTAACTGGTGCTCGGTGTAAGCTCGGTCCCACAAAGTCTGAACACTTCCTGCCAGAAGTGACTTAGGAACCGACTATCCCTGTCACTAACTATGCTCCGAGGCAACCCATGCAATCTGAAAACCTCACGGAAAAATACCTCTGCTACCTGTGTAGCTGTGTAAGTCGTGGTGATCGGAAAGAAGTGGGCATACTTCGTCAGTCGATCCACAACTACATATATGCAATCACGTCCTTGGGCTTTAGGCAAGCCCATAATAAAATCCATCGACAGGCATTCCCACTTCCTGTTAGGAATCGGAAGTGGCTGCAACAATCCTACTGGATACGTGTTCTCCTGCTTGTTCTGCTGACAAACAGGGCACTCACGCACATACTGAAGAACTTCTGCCTTAAGACCCTTCCATGTAAATCTCTCCCGAACTTGTCTGTATGTTTTGAAATACCCGGGATGCCCTGTTGTAGGTACATCATGGAAAGCTCGCAGAATGGTGTTCTTCATCTCGGATCTGGGATCAAGAAAATCCTGTTCTTGTAAATGATCAAGTCATTCACAAGTGTGTACCTGGTGTCCACAATAGATCCCTCAACAATACCAGATGCCCATGTATCCTTGGCATACTCTGCCACAATCAAGTGCCTCCAGTCCTCTACAATCTGTACCATAGAACTCAGATAAGGTCGGCGTGAAAGAGCGTTAGCAACAACATTCTGTGTACCTTTGATATAGGTGATGTCAAAGTCATATTCCTGTAACTTACTGACCCACTTTTGCTGACGATCATTCAAGTCCCGCTGTCCTAGGTAATGCCTCAAGCTATTATGATCAATTTTAATACAAAACTTACTGCCCACTAAATATTGCCTGAATTTGGCCAAGGCATGCATTATTGCCAGCATTTCCTTATCATATATACTGTAAACCCTCTCTGGTCCTCTGAGTTTTCTGCTCTCATAAACAATCGGGTGCTTGTCCTGCATAAGCACCACTCCAATGCCCTCACCAGAAGCATCACACTGAAGCTCAAAAGGCTTCGTAAAATCCAGCAGTGCCAACACTAGACATGTAGTCATAAGCTCCTTGAACCTCACAAAACACTCCTGCGCCTCAGGAGTCCAAATGAATGCACCTTTTTTCAACAAATCCGTCATAGGTGCTGCATGGCGTGAATAACCACTGACAAATCTGCGATAGAAACCACATAACCCAAGGAATCCTAGCAGCTGTGTAAGGTTCGCCGGAGTAGGCCAATCTATGATAACACATCTTCTCAGGATCCATCCACACTCCCTCTGCACTTATAATATGGCCTAAGTATAACAACTCAGTCATCCCTAAATCACACTTGGATTCCTTGGCATATAAGGACTCCCTCTCCAAAATGCTAAGTACTGTATCCAAATGAGCCAAGTGCTCCCGCCATGTCCTGCTGTAAACCAAGATATCATCGAAAAAGACAAGTACATATCTCCTCAAATGTGAGTGGAAGACCCTATTCATGGTGGCCTGGAATGTCGCTAGAGCATTGGTTAGCCCAAATGGCATAACCACAAACTCAAAGTGTCCACAATAACAGCAAAACGCGGTCTTCTCAACATCCTGCTCACGAACTCTAATCTGGTGATATCTCGATCTCAAGTCTATCTTCGAAAAGTAACAGGCACCATGGAGCTCATCAATAAGCTCATCTATACGAGGTATGGGATACCTGTTCTTAATAGTCCTCTTATTCAGGACTCTGTAATCTATGCACATACGAAGTGTACCATCTTTCTTCTTCACTAGAACTGAAGAAGCAAATGATGATTTACTTGGTCGAATGTGACCCATAGCAAGCAACTCCTTGATAGTCTTCTTTATCTCATCCTTAAGCCGCTTTGGATGCCTGTAAGGAGTAATCATGATAGGCTTGTTGCCTTCCTCAAGCTCTATGATGTGCTCAATACCCCTATCTGGAGGTCTCCCTGGTGGAATGTCACTGAAAACCTTCCCATGCTTAACTCTCAACTGTTGAATGTCAGGATGATACTCGGTCTTATGTTGTCCCTCCTGTGTAGGTGCCAAAGTGCACTCGGCAGCCCACTCAACCATGTCATGACGCATAAGTCTCTCCATCCATCGGAAGGAAATAGTCTTGACGTTACTGTCTCGGATGGCTTTCAAGGTATGAGTCTTCCCATCCACATCGAACCGGATCTCCATGTCTTTGAGACGAAGTGTAACTTCCTCAAAGGAATGAAGCCACTTCATGCCCAAAACTAAATCAATATCTCCCATATTCACCACATAGTAATCAGCCTTGAATTCATAATTATTCAAGCGCAAAGGAAGATCCTTAATCATATGATCACACCTGAGAGTGTAACCATCAGCCACCTTAACCCGAATGCCCTCAAACTCCTCGGTTATGAGCCCACGCTTCTCAAATGGGTGGCACCTGTGTCTAAAAGGGTGATAACTTTTTGACCCGCCAAAACTCCACGAAGTCTAAAAGATCCCTCCTGTTGAATGCTAGACAATCGTGCCTCCTGAAGTTGGAGCTCTGACTCTGCCCCCACCTTAGGCTCTGAAGCCTCTGATTCTGACTCCTCAGAACTTTCCTGTTGTTCAGAATTCTCAAATTTCAAATCCTCGTAATAAGCCCACATTACTCTATTGGCCCTACCCTTAGGCCGCAAAGGACAGTCATGGTTAGCATCGTAGGGACCCTTGCAGTAGAAGCAAAACTTCTTCCTGCGCAAATCATTAAGAGTCTCACGATCCAAGGGTGCTATTGATTTCCCCTTTGAATCACTCCTAAAATCAGATTTCTCCTTATTATTATTGAATCCCTTGTTGTCTTTGAATGAAGAGGTATTCCTGGAATTGAACTTGCTAGATGGAGCTGCAAGTTCCATGCTGCGTGACTTCTTCATTGCTTCCTGTAGTGAGAGAGGATCAAATACTTTGATCCATCCTCTCATTGGTTCCAACAGTCCCTCCTCGAAGAGTACAACTAAATGCCTCTCTGATATGTTAGGAACCATCATAGATAACCGCTGGAAGTCTCCTATGTAAGCCTCCACGCTACCAACCTATTTCAACTGGGCCAAATCTTTGAAGTAAGTCTCAGGATCCTTCTTGTCAAACCGTTCCACCAATGTGTCCACGAACTCCTGGTACGTGGTGATACGGTCATGCTGAAGTGTCACCATCCCATGATGCCACCAGTCATAAGCTGCCCCCTCAAGATGCAAAGTAGCATATCTGATAGCATCCTCCTCCGCCATGGGACGCAATGAAAGGAAGGTATCCAACTTACTGATCCAAGTCTGGATTGTAACCTTACTGCTGCCGTCAAACATAGCTAAAGTGAGCTTGTTTGTGGCGTGCTTCAGGTCACTATTCTGATGTTTAGGCCTCCTATCTGGCCTGTTCCTATAATGCTCTCGCCTCTATGTGATAAACCTGTCAAAGGTAATTTTCTCTCTGACCTCTGGGGTCAATAACTCCCACTCATCGTTCGCTGCCATAAGAATATCAGTGAACACTTCCTCATGCTCCTCATCTACAATAGCCCCGTCAGGCTCCTGTCTCACAAAAGTCGGCCGGGTAGGCCTATCTGTTGTTCGTGAAACAGTCCTGGGTATCCTCCGTGAACCTACATCACTCCTATCTTCATCACGACGTGGTGATGGTCTCCTAGGTGAACCAATTCTCTGTATTGCCGTGGTCAACTGCTGTAATACATTAACTACCTGCTGCTGACCTGTCCGAAGATCTCTAAGAGTCTGTCTGACCTCTGCATCATCATCCCTAGGATCTCGAGGAATTTTTGTTCTGTCAGCCATGGTACCCGATTACCTGTTCAATCTTTGTTCCCTGTCAAACAAAGCTCTCTTGCGAGTGTAATATCTGTGAGGCCCAACCTCCTGTGGCTGCATATGAATCCCAAACCCTCAGGTTGGCAGGAAACCGCTCTGATACCACTATGAAGAACCCTTCTGGTCCAACTTCAACCCTGATGCTCAAACTAATTTTTTTTTGTATTTTGAAGGTTTTTCATTTTTTTGAGGTTTTTGCATATAAAGAACATAATGCGATTTTTGAAAGAAATACTTCTAAAATCTTTAATAAATACAATAAGGTAAAAACTGAAGCATTTAGATCCCTGAATCGATATCAAATGGATTTATTATTCTTTCTCAGTGATTACAATACTGAAACCCTAACATGTAGACAAAAAGGCAAACAAATTTGCATTATTTAAAAACCTGATTTGCTGATTGCAGCCGCCTCAGAATGATGAAGAATTAATACGGCTAAAATTAACTGACATTTCTCCAGCCTAAAAATCACTGCAAACTGACCCAGAGTGCAAGGCGTCCCAGCTGGTGAAGATAGAAAGCCAAAAGGCAAGGCGTCCAGGCTAGAATGAAAAGTACGGCCCTCAAGCTGATTTGTACGGCCCTTAAACAGCAGTAATAAAATCCGTACCACCTTGGGAAGTGTGCCAGATGTCTGAGAGCTAATGGCGAATGGAAAGATTCTTCTCTGGAAAACAATCGGCCCAATCACTAGATAAAATGAACTCACTGTAAGATCTATAATAACCTCTAAATGAAGTTATTCAACTGCAGGCAATAAATCAGTTGGTATTTCACAGCCTCTAAACTACAAACACTGAAGATGGTTCATTCTCCAATGCAAAAGACAACTGAAACCCTTGGCTTCGTTCTTTGAAGGAAGAACTGGCTAAAATTGATTTTCATAACATAATGAATGAAGTTTTCACAAAGAAAACTTATATCTTCTCAGTTGGGTCGATTTCCTTCAGAAAGCATTATTTAAATAAAACCTGAATTTTCATTTTTAATCTTTCAATAGTTTGGACGCCTTTTTAATTATAATCATTAATTAAAAATGCTCCCTTCTCCATGATGGACGACCCCCTTCAAAAAATCACTTAAGTTATAATATTAAATTATATTATAACTTTATATAATAAGCTTCAATTTAATTAATATTTATTTTGGCAAATAAATATTAATATTTCTCTCAATATAAGTTTGATTGACGAACCGTCTGAAGCCAGATGATAAGTGACTGAATCTGCATATGACCAGACCATACTTCTAAAAATAGCAGGGGTGCTCCGTTGAGTGTCTCCAGTTACTAAAAATAGTAAGTCAAGCAAAAGATGTCCAAACGACCTAGAACGAAAGCCAACTGAATGATTCTGATAATCTGAAGCCAAGCCATGCCTCAACAAGACCCTCTATCCACCCTATCAGCCTACGAGGGTCACATAATAGGCTAATCTCAAGAACTGAGAGATGTCAACTGGAAGGGGACATTACAGATTATGCCAAAAATTCATTTGCAACTAGCATTGTTGATGGCACTTTGCAAGATGATAGGTACAAGTTGGTTGATGGGTTAATCCAATATAAAGGTGGAATCTTCTTGGCACCAAATTCTAAGATAAAGAAGAAGATTTTACAGTCATTTCATGGCATCCCTCTTGCTGGTCACCAAGGTTTTTTCAAGACTTACAAGCAAATCCGTGAAAGATTTTCATGGAAAGGGCCGAAAGATGAAGTTTTTCATTATATAAGGGAGTGCCATGTTTGTCAAATGAACAAAAATGAGCATGTTTTTCTTGTTGGTTATTTGCAGCCCCTGCCCATTCCAAATAAAAAATGGGAAAGTATTTTTATGGATTTCATAACCGGGTTGCCAAAGGTGCAAGGGAGGGATTGCATCTTTGTTGTTGTGGATGGATTAACCAAGTTTGCTCATTTCTTGGCCATTACCAGCACTTTTATAGCAACTCAGGTTGCTGATTTGTTTTTCCATGAGGTGTTTTGTCTGATGGGCTATTGTAAGTGGTAGAGACAGTAAATTTTTTAGCACCTTTTGGCAAGAGTTGTTCAAATTATGTGGTATAGTACTTACTCCAAGCACTAGTTATCACCCTCAGATTGATGGTCAGACGGAGATTGTTGACAAATGGTTAGAGGGGTATCTTAGAAACTATGTTTCAGGGCAGCAGAAGGCATGGGTGAGAGGGCTCCATTTGGGTGAATATTGCTACAATTCTTCTTATCATATGTCTATCAGAATGTCTCCCTTCATGGCTTTGTATCGATATGAGGCTCCAAGCTTTGTTGAGCTTTTGTTTGGTGATTGTAGAGCTCCGCAGGTGAAAGATATGTTGTAGTAAAGCCGAGACAGTCTAAGGTCTTTCAAACACAATCTTCACCATGCTCAGAATCAACAAAAATTATATGCTGACCAGTAGCGTATTGAACGATGTTTTGAAGTTGGTGACTTGGTCTATTTGAGGCTCCAACCTTACAGGTAGTCTACTCTCAAAAAGAGTGGAGTTGAAAAGTTTAAGCCACAGTTTTATGTGCCTTTCAAGGTCATCAAAAAAGTCGGAGAAGTGGCTTATGAGTTAGAGCTACCATCGAGTAGCAAGGTGCACAATGTGTTTCATGTTTCTAGATTCAAGAAGGCCCTTGGACATAATGTTGTCGCATCTACAGATTTGGCTCCATTGGATGAAGGACAGCTAATTTTGGTTCCTGAGACAATTATTGATTCCAAAGAACACTCTTTGAGGAAGAGATCAATCAAAGAGTACTTGGTTAAATGGAAGAACCTGCCATTTGAGGATGCTACATGGGAGAATGAGCAAATTTTGCAGCATCCTGATTTGCGATTGCTTGGGGACAAGCAATCTTGGGGAGGGCGGACTATAATGTCCCCTTCTTAGTGATGATCTCATTGTGGACTGGTAGCCTATTTTCAAAAATCCATAGGCTACTCAGATGTGCAAATTAGGGTTTCCACTTTTATAGGTGGTTTTGAAGGCTTGCATGCATGAATTTTCGATGCATGTCTGGTGGTTTTTTCTAGGTTTTCAAAGTGCTTCAGAATAAGGTAACATGCATCAATTTTTGTCAGCCTTCCCAAAGACTTTATAGTAAGTCATGTTTTCTGCTCAATTGGCTTTCTGTTGAGTTTGAAGTGAACTTACTATTTTTAGCACTTGCTATTTTTAGTAAGTCTATTTTTAGCAGTGGCATTACCAACAGCTCAACTCAGATCATCATGCTATTTCTGATAGTCTGGCAGAATTAGTTTTGGGCGATGGTTTTGGTATTGGCTTCTATCTCTCCTTTGGACTGAGTTTCAACACTTAGTCAATTTTATGTTTTGAGTTTGTACCCCTTGCTTAGGCGATGACTTCAAAGTTGTTTTAAAGTTGGGGCCATAAAGTGGACGCCTTATTAATGCATTTAATGTTTTATTAAAGTTTTAATATTTCCTCAAAATGGGACGATTTGGGGAAAGAGCATAAAGAATTTTAAATATTTTAAAAATGCATTTGAGGAGGATGTCCTTTGGAGAAGTTGAAAAGCTTTCTTGGTTGGAGTTATGAGTTGCTTCACTCACCCAATTGTGCCTATATATTGATGCTTTGCTTAGTGTTGAGGATCTTTTGGAAAATTTTATAATGTTATGCTACTGAACTAAGTTCAAACTTTGCTACGAGGATTGCGTGCCTCTAGCTTTTTATGCCATTCTTCAGGCCTAAAACTATGGCTTCCTAGATGGCGATTAAAGACTGTACTTCACACAGAGGTGCAAATAGAGCTTATTCACGTTTGCTATAGAAGATTATTGTTGTATAATCTGTTATTTCTGATTATTATAGGCAGATTGTTGGCTTATAATCTTTTTAAACTACTACTGAAAGTGCTAGCTGAAGCATATTTTTGTTTGTTGATTCATCAGCATAACTTATTCGGTTCTGGGTAATTGCTCAAGCTGTTCCCCTGTGTAGGGCGCCTAGTTCTGCAAGTTTTTGGAATTTATTTTTGAGTTTTGGAATTTTGGGAGAAGGTCGACCCTTCCTAGAGGCCGTACCATCTCTTGGCTGCTTTGGAAATCGTGCCAATGATTTGTAGCTGTTTTGGCACCATTTGATTATTGGAAATGGGACACCATGATTAGAGGCTTCAATTGACTATTGAATGAAGTCTTTCCGAGCTATTTTTGAAGAGTTGCGTTCATTTTGGTGATTCTCTTACTTGCTGGTCTGATTTTTTGTGTTTACTGTTTCTAATCAGACTTGAAATTATTCTAATTTTCTGATTTTTAGAAGCTAAAATTTGATTGTAATCATTGTTAAAGAGTTAAGGATAAAGTCCTTAATCATTGATTGTATTTGGCCTTCACCCTTACATGTTTTGCAGCTGAAAATTCATTTATTGTAAGGCTGGTTAGTAGTACTAACAGTCATCTATTTATTTGTTGCAATTAAATTTTGTATTTAGCTCCCATTGGATAAGTGGTTGAAACATTTATATATCAACACATTTAAGTTTAATAATCCCCCCCACTAAACAAGTGGTAATGAGGATTAAATGGTCGGTTATCCGCCTACTCTTGTATTTACTTTCATTCATGGTTGGCTACCCACCTAGCAGCTTGCAATTCATTTTCAGTTTGCTAACGATCCCTGGCACCGTATGCTCTCACCTCGCCTACATTGGGATCTTGGTGATCAAAAGGTGAAGGGTTACTATTCTTGTTGGTTATCATTTGGAGTTGACGCTAATCAATGGTGTTTTGTGCTGATAAAATTCAAAAAATTAAGGGGGAATATTACATCTACACACAATTCCTACTCAAACCAAGATTAATAAAAATAAAAACCCCTTTTCCTATTCCAAGATCTCAATAGTTGACCAATCGCTGATAACAAATGAAATGAAGTTGGATAGAAGTCCTCAATTAATCTATGAGAAGAGTAATGCTAAATATAAAAGATTTACACAGTTTGCAAAAAAAAAATTAAACACACAACACATTACATAGTGTTTATCCTGTGAAAAAATCTTTCAAGAAGAAACCCAACCTCCAAAAATCAAAACTAATTGTATTCATAACAACAACACTTAACGAGAATTCTTTCTCTATTAGAAAAATGTATATGTATGCATGGAAGTGAACTTGACAAAGCAACTCATCCCTAAAATTAGTTTACACTTAACGAGATGCTTTTTGTAACCTTTTGAATACCCATTTTATGTGTAAGTTGCCTAATCATCTACCATAAGGCTACTAGTCTTGAAAAAGAGATAAAAAAGCAGCAAATAGAATTGCAAACAAAGTGATTAACAATAGGAGAATAGAGATAAAGAAACTATCGACATAGAAGGTTGGATCATGAAAATAGGAAAGATACAAAGCAAGCAAAGACAACAACAAAGTCATGATAAAGCCAACAATGATTTACTCAAGCTAGGATCCAAATATGGTGAGTCAATAGTATGAAAGGCCTACATCCCAACTCAAAAGAAATCTAGAATGTTCATGGGAAAAATAAGCAAATTAATGAGGATCCCTATGCATACGAACATGGTGTGCATCTCAACCTCCCACCTATTTCCAAATGACAAAATAGGAACAAAGACTTGTAATGTTTCCATCTCATCAGTAGTGGAAGCAAGGCATTATTTGAGCTATCCATTTCAATACTCTTTTGACAATTTGATAAAGCCTGCACATTAAGATCATTTCCTAGACTTGGAATGTTAGAGGTGCTTCTAGAGATATAAGAAAGTTCCATATTCAAGTTATCATTCAACATGGTTGTCCTAATATTCTTTTCTTACAAGATGCAAAGGTCACAAATTTTCAATTTTTAAATTCATTAGTTGTTGGATAGGGAATTACTCTATGTTTCACAAAGTCTAACCAAATATTGATTCTTTAGAAAACTAATAGTGATTTTGAAGAATCTGACCAGCCTAAATGATGGCGGCTACATACTTTTATTAATGTCCATGAAGGCTTGCACTTCTTGTTGCTCTCACCCTTCCTAATGCTCACACCCAACTGATGAAGACTTAGCTAATGCTCTCACTCTTGCCCTCACTTTTCCTATCCTAATGCTCTTGCTCTTGCAACTTCTAGCCTTGCTCAATGCTGTTGAAACTTGATACTAACTTGGAGTGAGGTTGGGATCTTAATTTATTGCTTTTTATAAGTGCTTAGGGTGTGGTGGGGTCCATAAACCATTGGCCTTAGGGTTGGTAGCCCAAATATTAAAAAATCCCTGATTTTCTTTTTAAAAAAATATTTTTTTTAGCTATTTGATGCAAGGGACAAGCGGGAGTTTTTGGTGCATTTGAGGGACACTAACAAGTCCCTTGAGGGTCCCAAGACGTTCCTACATTTCTCTTAAGTCTCCAAATCAAGGGGAGACCCCAAAAACATCCCCTCTCTGAGGGAGACATATCAAGGATATCCCTTGTCTATATGTGGTGGTAGTGACATAGCAAGGGGATGTTCCCAAGAGTCCTTGTATCTCAGAAACATCTTTGTCTTGAAAAGGGGATGTCTCCCTATGGAACACTATAATTACTACAATTAGTTGTGAGAAGGGGCATAAAAGTGTCAATTGTGCAACAACTCCTTGGATAGACCCTCTCATCATTAATAGAGCGATCCATAGCCAAACTTTGTTGGATTACTTATTTCTTGCATGAGCAAATGGAGATTTATTTTCTATTCATGATTCTAGTGACTCAGTTGGTCAAGAGCAATTGTAGGGCTAGATGGTCCAACCTTAACCTACTATCAAGTGGATTCTTGTTGTGATTTAATATGGTAGATTGGGAAGGCATTGATTTGGATGTAATTATAAGTCAATTACCCTTGGTTGATATATTAATAATAGGAAGTAGATGAGTTGTGTTGCATATAGTTTGTACAGTTGGTAAAATAGCTAAGTATGAGGAAGCCCCTAGGAACAATTTCCTATATAAGAAACATTCCAAACACTTAACACTCCTATACAACTCCCAAGAAATACCTTGGAACTCAACATCTAGACATTCCACATTTTAAAAACTTTCAAGGCATGTTTCCCAATTTTTTGGGTGGAAATCAGTTTGTGTTTGGATTTTGCATGGCTATGTGGCCCATGTGGAGAACTCATGATTCCCTTTAGAAAAGATGTTAATTTACATTTAGAACCACTCTAATATTGAGATGAAATAAGGAGGATGGTCTAGGTTTTGCACATTCTAACCTCTATCATGTGTCTTGCAAGAAGTATGAGTACATAACAAAGCCTAAAAAAGATTGTGATGTGAAACTTGAAAATACCAATTAGAGATTTTCTTGGCTACAATTTATCTCAAAGATGATGAACATCCCCCTGGTGTACCTTTTGCTAGAGCTGATGGAGTTGAGTTTCTTCTAGTTTTACTACTGAATTTGGTGATTTCAAGTGTTAGAGTTGTCATGTCCCCTTTTTCTAGCTAGTATCATGGAGAAGGCCTCTAGCCTATTCTCTTCCCATAGGCTAAAGGATCGAGCAAGGGAAAATAAATTATAATAGTATTTTTAGGTTGGGCCCGATAATTCTTTATTTAAGGGGGCAACTTAATATAATATTATAGTTAAAAAGAGTTTTTAAACATTTAATTTTTAAAAACTTTGAGGGAAATTTAGATCTAAGGGCCCAATTTGAAAGGCATATCAAGGAAGTGACTAGCTCCATCTCATCATCATGATTTCATTGAGTATTCTTCATTTTGAGTTTGAGTTCAGTTTTGCATTCGAGGACAAAAACCCTTGGCAGCAATTTTGCAATCTAGGAAGGCAAAAACGCTCTTGGATTCTCATTCAAGAGATTAGGATGAAAACCCTTGCCTCTTGCTTGGAAGTTCTACACAAGGATTCAAGGGAAATTATAAATAAATAAAATTTAAATACTTGGACGGAAATTAAGATCTAAGGGCCCAATTTGAAAGGTATATCAAAGAAGCAACTAGCTCCATTTTATCATCATGATTTCATTGAGCATTCTTCATTTTGAGTTTGAGTTGGATTTTGCATTTAAGGACAAAAACCCTTGGCAGCAATTTCGCAATCTAGGAGGGCAAAAGCTCTCTTGGCTCTCTCATTTGAGAGATTAGGACGAAATCCCTTGCCTCTTGCTTGGCAATTCTACACAAGGATTGCAAGGTGGACTGAAATTGAAGGCTTGTATAAAATTGCAGGTGTAGGCAATCAAGATTTGTGAGCAGATATAAAGAGTTATTGGCTGATTGATTGGAGCACCATTATTTGAGGGTTTCAACATACATGCTTTCATTGTTTGGCAAATCGTTTCATTTCTAACTGATCACAGCAATTATTCAGCATCATATAGATCTGGGTGACAGCTGCAGAGAGGATTATACAGGGTTTTTGGATGCTTCAGGAGGCTGTGACCTGCATAGACATCCATCATTTGTGAGCGCCAGCATTGTCAAGACTTTCTGCCACCCCTTGGGATGGATCGCCCATCGTTTATCTGCTGATCATGCCCTATCTGATCACCATTTTCTGCTGATTGCCATCATAGATATTCATTTCTGCTATAGCCATCTGATTTGGGAGGTGCCATACTGGATCTTGGAGGATTTGACACCATTCAGCAGACCATCAGGAGTTATAGAGGCATATCTATCCCTGATGTGGCAATCTACAGGCTGTACAACAGAGATTTCATCCTCAGTTTGGCACAATTCCAGTTACATGGTCAGCAGTATCTCATATTTACATTATTGAGTGGATTTTCATTATTGTAAACCTGAAATATACCTTCATTTTCTGTATAACAGCATTCTATTGGTTGTCATTGAATGAATTATCAGATCTAGGGTTTATACCAGATTTAGATCAGCAATTAAATTTGAGGTACTTGATCATATGAAATCAATCTGCTCTTTGTAATGCATTCTATGATGAAAAACAGAGGGCAGTTGTCATGAAACTTTTTCCACTATTTGTAGATGAGTCATCATTTACTTTTTGAGTCCAGTTTGCTATTCCAGCTTTACTTTTTTGCTTCAAAATATCGGAAAATAAAAGAAAAAAAATCAGAAAAATTCAAAAATACAAAATTATAATTTGGAACATTACAAGGGTTAAGTGTATAACATATCCCATGTACATACTTTTGCATTACATGTATAGTTCAACCTTCGAACACAATTATAAGACAAAAAAATAAATGAAATATCAGCAGAGCATTTCCTAGGTGCTGTGTAAAGGATGAGTAACTCCATATCTTCCATGGTGCAGATTTTAAACCATAACTTCCAATGAAAACTTAGCACTCATTTTAATAACTGCTCTTAGTACACAGCCTGCAGTCCATATAGGTTCTCCCTTAGTTTAGCACTTCATTGCCACTTGACAGCATTCTATTTCACTATGTTCTTGCAACAAAGCCACAGAAATAAGTATCATCTCCAAGGTGTGCAACTTTTTCTTAATGCCAAACTAGTTAAACTATCAACTTGTATCATAACACTAATCATTCTCCATGCCGCTTCTCATTGTTCTTTGCTAGGTCATCCCAGCATCATTTCTTAAGAAAATGATCAATGTTGGATTCTGATATTTTTTTATTTTCACAATTTAGTAAACAAAAAGGTTGGTTTTGCCTTATCTCTTTAAGGTGACAGTATCCAGAATATTGATATCAGTTCAAAGCCAATAAAAATGTAGACATTTAACTTTACCTCATTTCTCCTTAAGAAGTAACATCATGCAATTTTCCATCTACAAAGTTCAGATAGATGGACCCAGCCATATTATTCAAATATACAAGTTGTATATTCTCCCTTTCAGAAATATATTGGTAAATCAAACACCAAACTAAGACATTACATTTGTTTCTAGAATACTGATATTCAATCCAAAACCGCCAAGCAGATGACCAATTAACTTGTTAAATTAAGCTCTCTCCTCGTAGATAATGATATTGAACATTTGCAAAGTTTCTTCTCCCAAATCACTATACTACTCCAGCTCTGTTGGAGGGAATAATTTGTGGATTGTTTTCCCTCGATTGGCTGACTTTTAACCAAAATCTCTCTATTAATTTATGCAATTCGACCAAATTAGCAAAAACATTCAAGTAATAATTAAAATGTCTCAAATATTCTGTACTAATAGAACTTCGACTCAAAGTTTTATTTTCTCTGGTCACAGATATATATGTTATATTTGTGAACTTTTCCTCTGACCCTACAAGCAGCACTTTGAATTATCCCAAGATTGTTTGGCAATGGCCTTGTAGTTCAGGCCATTCTCTTGATAACATCATCCGACAACATTCATTCATCGGAAGTGATTGACGATGTTGCTACCTCTTCTTCTGCTTCTGGCTTTGACTCAGCCTTCTCCATAAGATTCATTTACTTTGCTCAGCTGTTGTTCTTGGTGGGACAATTTTCACATGAATATTCTTTATTGCATGGATTTTGTATATATCAAGTTGTCTAAGGTAACCAGGCTTTTTTTATGGAAACAATTAGATTACATAGATATCAATATATTTTAGTTATATAGTGCATTACAACATTGTGAGAGAGCATACATCTAATCAGAAGTCATCTTTTGGTTAAGACCCACGAATAGGGAGATTTGGTCTGTCAAAGTCATCTAGGGTGGCCTAATCACAGCTCTAGGAGATTTGAACCTTGTAATTGATGTAACCAAGGAACATACCATCATCCTCACCAATTGGGCTCAACCAATTGAACCACAACCTTTCGATAAGATAACCATGTTTCGTCCATCCTCCTTTTTATTTTACTGCTTCCTACTTTTGGTTTTAACAAGTTTAGTTCGATCTGTGCAGTTCGTTTCACCACTTTCTTTACTTCTGAGTACCATAACCTACACTAATCATTAGTAAACATAATATGATTTTATTTCTTATTTCTTCATTTTTTTTCTTCTTAAGAGATAATTCAATTCCCATTTTCCACTAATTCCTTTTACTCTTTCAACTTCTTTCCAACCAATATGAGAAAATATACAATAAAATGATCACATTCTTTGGTATAAATAAAAGGTATCAAATGGCGTAGCCCATTGAGGGAGCCCCATTGTATTTACAAAATTCCCATTACCTAATTGGAATGGTCAGGTGTTCCCTTCAATAGGAAATATTTTCCTTGTTTATATAAACAATAGCACACCCAGTAAATCTTCAAGAATAATAGAAAAGCAAGTCGATGCCATACTTACTAAAAAAGAATATGAATTTTGAGTACTTATATTTGATGTCATTCACCTACAAATTGGTACATACCCAGTAAAACTTCAAGAACAATAGAAAAGCAAGTTGATGCCATACTTGCTGTAAGGAGAGTATGAATTTTGATTTCTTATATTTGATGTCACTCACCTACAAACTGGAATTCCCATTTTTCCGTTGGACTAGATGCCCCAGCAGCTTCAGATGCCTGTATTGCCTGTAGTCTGCTAATGCTGTGTTGTGATTTAATCCGCCTTGCTGTGTTGTAATTTAAATGAGAAAATTGAACCAGAGAGTTGCTGGAAAATGTGGAAGCAAAAGTTACAGAGGGTTTATTAGCGCACAACAATGAAGTTCGGAAGTGTGGAGGGAGAAATATCCCTCTGGCTGTGGGTGGAGCAAACAATGTCTGCATTGTGATTTCGGTAATTGTGGAAGATGAAAACTATCTAAAATAGTTGCCATTTTTAATGGAGTGGTTATAAAGGAGCCCCTGAAAAATTTCTTTGATGTCCACTAGTACAGCCTGGATGTTCTTCGGATAATTTTTGTTGATGACGTGGAATAGGATATTTTTAAAAATGAAAACGAATGCATTGCCTATAGTTTTTATTTAGATTACTAAGAGCACTTATTGAGTGTTTATCAAATGTTCAAATTATTATTTGAACTTTATATTCGAATTTTTATTAGATGGAGAGGTGGTATAAAAGTGTTTCATGGTGAGTACGCTTTTTTGCTTTTTAATATATTATTAAAAAATTAATACAATTAAAACTCTATAATTTTTATATATTAAATCTTAAATAGATATATATATATATATATATATATATATATATATATATATATATATATATATATATATATATATATATATATATATATATTTTGTTCAAAGTAATTTATCCCAAATGTGTATTTTTAATATTGCATGTTCATGTGTAACAAAAACCTTATGGAGGCAGTACTTCTATTTTGTAATGGAGTAAATTGTCTAAAATCTTTGTGCTTTGTTAAACACACGATTCTAACTCTTGATAATAAAAAGAAAGATGTAATTCTAAATCACTTGTAACAAATTGATGTATTGTTATTATTTATTTATAATAAATGGGAGTTTGTCCCATGACAACACTTACATATCATATATATTTATATATCATTTATAGAAATAATATTACTTATATGTAATTTATATAATTTGTATATATGAATGATTATTTTTATATATAAAATATATTTTCAAAATAAAATAAAATTTAAATAAATATATTTATTTATATATTACTTATAGATATGTAATTAATATTAGTATATCTATCCTAAATAAATCTACGTAAAAATATCAAAAAATATCTTGAGTTAGACACCTATTTTATTTCACTTGTATATGATAAATTGATTATAAAATAGATCATTAAGGAAGATATATATTACTATCTTTTACACAATTTTATCTAAGATAAGTATGTAGTAGAAAAATATTACTATAGGATGAATACATGTTTTTAAATTTTACTAAGAGGAATATATTTTTTTAAATTATAATAATTTTTTAAATTAAAAATATTTTCAATCAATAGGTTAGGAATCAAATAGACTCTTCTCTTAACAAAAATGTGAAAATGAATTTTGATAATGCATCTAGAAGGAACCCAAGTCCCTCTAGCATAACATCTATCATTTGAGACTCAAATAACTCTCTAATTGAAGTCACATCAAAGAAGCTTGCACATAGAATGAACAATGAAGTAGAGGTATAAGTCCTCTTTCTCGGCTTATGACTTCTCAAATTATGTTTTTCATGCAAGATGATAATAGAAGGTGTTTCGTTTGTTATTATCCAAAAATAAGAACTCATTGAATTGCAAGATACAAAATTAATTGAACGAATACATCCTTGACTCTACAAAGGCCCATTTGGAAGCAATGATCAAGGAGTTAGTCTCTATTCAACATTTTCCAAGGGAGGGATGCTACCTTGAAGGGTACCTTTCAATGGAAATGACAAATCTTCTTCACTTTGAGAAATTTTCTTTCACACAAGAGAGATTCAAAGTTGCCAAAGTTAAGAAAGCAATCAAATTCTTGAGTGAGTGTAGAGGTCTAATGTTCTAAAAGGATGAGGTTAGGAACATGTTCTATACAAATTTGATGGAATAGATAGCCCTTAGACCTTAGTTGTAAACCAAAAGTGACCATAATTTTGTGCACTCGATGCTATAGTAAGCTAACCTAAATGAATATCCTTCAAACCTTAACTCTTAGTTGAAGGAGACACTTTATACTAATTTGACATTTTAGAATGGTTATCCTCCAATAAAATAAGTATTTAGATTTGAGTTTATATCAATAAAATAGAAGGGCTTTAATGTTTATGGGGCCAAAGATAATCCAAGAGATAATTGACCCAATCATTTTAGTTTTTTATATTTATATATATTATATATGCTAGTTATAATTTAATTAAAAAAAGATGTATGTTAGTTTTGTGTGAAAGAGGTAGATAGAAGAAGTCAAAATTAAGAATGAGAGGAAAGGGCATATGTGTCTTCTTTAGAGTATGTAGTTCTTTTGTAGCAAATTAAAAGGTATTAAAAGTGAAAGTCAAGAATATCATGTGAACGAAAAGAGAGCATTATGTTATGCAGTTTAACCCCACTTATGATCATGAGCAAAAATATTATGTAGGAGCAAATATAAAGTGAAAGGTTAAAATGCTAATAGCTCAATTAAGAACTAGCTCACACCATTTGAGATGTGGAACGAGAAGATGAAAAATACCCAAAGAGGAGTGGGTAGATAGGATTTGTTGGTTTTGCTCTTCGGGATTAGTGAAGACAAAGTGGCACTACATTATGCAGTGTAAGGCTTACAAGGACATCTGGTAAAATTACATCAATTTATTAAAAGTCAAATCACTAGCGGTCTTGTTTGAAGAGGAGAAGATAGCAAAAACAAGTAGTTACTTAATCAAAATACATAGTAAAAGAAACAAAATCAGCAAAGAATTAGAAAACAACAAGAAGTATCTAATAAGGCCATAGATTGTTTTGTTTTATACAAAAGTGATTTCTTTGTTTGATCCCATAGACTTGTCGGAGACGTAATTAATGACTTTCATTCTTTCATTTATCCTCCAAATAAGATTTATAAATAATAGTAGCAAAATAATATACCGATTCGTAGGGGCTCTCCCTCTCCATACGACCACTAAAAAAAGTGGTTTACGAATTCGAATTGGCGTCCATCCGGAGCCCAGCGCCGCGAAAAACGGATATGGGCACAGCGAGGCGCACAACTGTAGCCGCTCCTTCTTCTTCACAGGAATCCGATCAGGGTTTCGAAACCCGGCAACCTCGATCACCACGCAAATCCTCGAGAAGAAGCAGCGCTGCTGCTGTTGTTACAGGCCAACGTACAGTAATTGAAACATTCAACGAAGAGGGTGAAGAAGAATCCGAGTACAACCCGAGGGCCTTCCCATACCATGTGAAAAAAGCGTGCTGGGAAAAGGCAGATAAGGTGAAAGGCAGGGATCCCGACAGATGGCGCCGCGATCCACTCGGCAATATCGTTTTTCGTAAGCTCGTTGGATGCTCCGGCTGTCTATGCCATGACTATGATCACATTCTTCCCTATTCTAAGGAATGCATTTCTTTTCATTTCTCCCAATTTCTGTTATGCAGTATTCTTTCTTTTTGGGTGATAGAAGCATCATCACCAGCTGAAAAACTCAATACATTTGTTTTGAAATTGAATACATAGGGAAATGGCAAGAGTCTATATCAATTTGAATAAATTTTATATTCATTGCTGCAGGGTGGAAAAAGTACCTTAGAAAATTGTCAAGTTCTGCAGGTAAGAATTTGAATTTGAATTTCACCCTTTTCAATTCTGTATGGATAAATTTTCAGTGTCTGATATTTTAAGATAAATTTTGACGTTCGAAGACTGCAATGATGCGATAGTATTGCTTCTGAACCCTTTCAAGGAGTTTTATTTGAATCTGAATATATTGGGTTATGCTTATATGAATGACCCACTTTTCCCTTACACCACAGCTTCTTGAACTCATGGTATTGAATTTTATAACAGATATTTCTGTTGATCAAAATGAACCAGTCTCATACATTTTCAACATTTCAATTTAATTAGCACTGAAAAACTCCAGGGCCTGTGCTGATCCATAAACAGGGTGGCTATGCCCGGCTCTGCTTTGAATAAATGGATTTACTTAATGCAAAGAGCTCAACCAAACAATGACTCACACTAAATCCATTCAACATCGGCTGAAACGGATTTCCTTAATACAAAGACCTCAACAAAGCGATGACTCATGCTAAATCCATTCAACATCGACTGTCTTAGCAACTATGTGAAGTACAAATCACATAAACAGAGATATGAACGCTCATATATGCGTAGTAAACACTGTGAGCACTCCCAAATCAGCAAACACAGATTTTACCTGGAGAAAACTCCAGCCTAGAGAGCAAATACTCTCTGTTCCACTATTGGAAATTAATTACAGATGCTTACACATGCTAAAATTTCTGCAAAAGGCTCCCACACATGTTCTTAGAGCTACAACAACTGCAATACACTCCTAATGCATCTGTTCCACTTTAGCAACTATGCCACATTAAATAATGGCAACTCAATCACCAAAAACCAGAGTGCCCTTTCCTTTTTCTCTCTCCATCTGTTTTTCAGTTACAAAGTAGCATTAATATTGCCTTACATTTCTATGAAAATGCGGAACATCAGAAAAGAAGCTCAGAAGACACTTTCCTGGACTTTTTAAACAAATCACGCTCTATTAAAACATCTAAGCAACTGCTGAGACATTCTGCTGCATGTCAGTTAGTATATTTGGAAAAAAATATGATTGTACTGGTCCAAGAGCCCTCCAAATAGAGTTAATCATTGCCTATAGGTCTAACACAACCAACAGAAGTAAAATCATGCCCTTACCATAACTGTAGAAAAATGCACTCAAACAATAAAAAATGTAGCTTGTAGCATTTCCATCAATAGCACAAGCCTTCATCTTCTGGCTGCCATAACCTTTTGCATACGGCCATGTAACATTTTGCCTTTTTTTTGGAATCACATCACTTTCAAGAGGAATCCAAATTTGTAAACACTTTCAAGTTTTGATACCATTTGATGTCTGTTTTTGGGCTTGCAACAGACCTGCAATTTATGAGTTCAACAGTAAACCCCAAACTTCACATGATATATTCCTCACACTAAATAACATTTCTCCTTTCCTCATTTGAGGGTGAGATTGGCAGAGAATGGTCACCATATTGTTTAGGGCCAAAACTGGGAAGCCTGCAACATTGCTGTAAGTGACATTGAAACTTGGAACACTATTGAAGGTGAACTTGCAGCAGACTGAATCATTTATGGCTTTGCTGCAAGTAAACTTGCAGCATTGCCTTGGATGTACTTGTGACTTCTTGCATTTAACCTTGTAGCTTGACCTTGCTGGTCCTTAATTGAACAATTTTTTGGATCGCACCTCCCTAATGTAATGTCCCCTACTTGGGATATTACTAGCTTTTGCCCTAAAACCACAATTTCAACCAGAATAAGAAATGTAATAC